>CADWAF010000662.1:0-49318 GCA_902984215.1 Willaertia magna
AATATATTAATAGAATGTTGTTTCTTTTTAGCTGAATAAAATAGTGTATCAATTATAGCATCAAAACTATGTAAGACTGGTTGTTCTGATCCATCAAATATAAATGTCACAAATGAATCATAAAATTTTATTTGAGAAGAAGAAATTCTAGTATTAAGTGAATCTAATGATATATATTGTTTTAACATATTATTTAAAACTTTAAGTATTTTAATTTTTAATTTTGAAATATACGATTTACTATAATTAAATATTAACGAAAGTAAAATATCTTTTAAGTAATGTCGTAGATGAATAAGAATAATCATTATATGATTTTTTGAAAATGAATTAAAATGAATAGATTTTTTATAAATAAATATTAATTCCATAATTGAACTTTTTTTTAAACCAGTTAATTCTTTAATGTCATCGTGAGGTAAATTTAATATTTTTTTTGTAAAGTCTAATGAAAATGTTAATTTTTATTTAAATAAATAATTTATTTACCTTGACTTTCTTCTATTTGTTGAATTTCTTCATCTGATTTTTCATTTTCTTCTTGATCATCCTTAGATTTTCTTTTTTTATTATTTTCTTTATTAGTCTTTTTCTTTGGTTTCACATTTAAATTAGATCCTCTTTTACAATAATAATGAATAATATATCTCACTAAATGAAGTCCGCAACAAAACGATTTGTTAATAATTGTATTAGAATTAGTAGAAGTTTTTTCTTTAATAAATAATAAATCACTTATTAATTTATTACACTTTAAACTATTAATATCTATATCTTTATTCTTATTAGATGATGGTAAATCAATAAATCCATTACAAATAGAACCCTCATTGTTGTTTAAAGTTTGACTATTTTGAATATTATTGTCACTTTCAAATATTCTTGAAATTACTTTGTCTCCATTAGATTTTATATCATTTAAAACAGAATCTATAATTTCAATACATTTTTCTAATTCATAATGATCTGTTAAATGCTGTTTTTTACAAATGTTAAGTTGTCTGAATTTGCCAATATAAATTGTTGGAAGACTTTTAGTATATGATTTTTCACCACATACAAAACATTGTTTGCCTATTAAACTTATTGGTGAAAGAGTTGTTGTTGTTGTATTATTATTAGAATTAGTATTGACTGTTGGATTAATTATATTTGTTAAAGGAATAATTGGATGTAATTCATCTCCAGGATGTGTTCTTTCACCTTTACAAGATAAACAAGTACATCTTGGAACCGTTCCATTGTTTTTACAAAAATTGATATAACATTTTAAAATATGGTTTTCTAATAAAATAAAATGTACAGCACCATTACAGAAAGGACAATATGTATGATTTGATTGATAAATACTAGTAGGAGTCTTGTTTTGTTGTGTGGTAACTGTTGGTTGGTTATCTTGTGTTTGGAAAGATGAACATTGAGAAAAAGTTACCTAATGTTGCTGCATTTTTTATGTTCAAAAGTTTTTTTTAACGATTGAAAGTATTTTTTAGAACTTTCAACGATCAAGGGAAGACCCTCTCAGAGTAAAAAAAAATGAATTTTAATGAATTAAAATGAATAGATTTTTCATAAATAAATATTAATTCCATAATTGAACTTTTTTTTAAACCAGTTAATTCTTTAATGTCATTGTGAGGCAAATTTAATATTTTTTTTGTAAAGTTTAATGAAAATGTTAATTTTTATTTAAATAAATAATTTATTTACCTTGACTTTCTTCTATTTGTTGAATTTTTTCATCTGATTTTTTATTTTCTTCTTGATCATCCTTAGATTTTCTTTTTTTATTATTTTCTTTATTAGTCTTTTTCTTTGGTTTTACATTTAAATTAGATCCTCTTTTACAATAATAATGAATAATATATCTCACTAAATGAAGTCCGCAACAAAACGATTTGTTAATAATTGTATTAAAATTAGTAGAAGTTTTTTCTTTAATAAATAATAAATCACTTATTAATTTATTACACTTTAAACTATTAATATCTATATCTTTATTCTTATTAGATGATGGTAAATCAATAAATCCATTACAAATAGAACCCTCATTGTTGTTTAAAGTTTGACTATTTTGAATATTATTGTCATTTTCAAATATTCTTGAAATTACTTTGTCTCCATTAGATTTTATATCATTTAAAACAGAATCTATAATTTCAATACATTTTTCTAATTCATAATGATCTGTTAAATGTTGTTTTTTACAAATGTTAAGTTGTTTAAATTTGCCAATATAAATTGTTAGAAGACTTTTAGTATATGATTTTTCACCACATACAAAACATTGTTTGCCTATTAAACTTATTGGTGAAAGAGTTGTTGTTGTTGTATTATTATTAGAATTGGTATTGACTGTTGGATTAATTATATTTGTTAAAGGAATAATTGGATGTAATTCATCTTCGGGATGTGTTCTTTCATTTTTACAAGATAAACAAGTACATCTTGGAACTGTTCCATTGTTTTTACAAAAATTGATATAACATTTTAAAATATGGTTTTCTAATAAAACAAAATGTACAGCACCATTACAGAAAGGATAATATGTATGATTTGATTGGTAAATACTAGTAGGAGTCTTGTTTTGTTGTGTGGTAACTGTTGGTTGGTTATCTTGTGTTTGGAAAGATGAACATTGAGAAAAAGTTACCTGATGTTGCTGCATTTTTTATGTTCAAAAGTTTTTTTCAACAATTGAAAGTATTTTTTAGAACTTTCAACGATCAAGGGAAGACCCACCTCTCAGGGCATTTTTTGAAAAAAAAATATACTCGCTTATGGTTTTCAAAAAATGGGGTATACTCCTACCTTAATTAGAGGCAGGCAGTTTAGGCTTATGCAAGCGTGCGTTAACATTTAACGTAGTAGTAGTTGCTAAAATCAAAAAATAGACTTGTCTGTGCAAAATTAAGCTACACACATGTGAAAGAATAATAATTGAAATACTTTTAAGAGGGAATGTAGGTTAGTATTGTTGTTTTTAAATTATAGTATTTATTTATTCATCCTTTATTATTAAATTCCAAATAAAATCTCTCTTTTCTAAATTTTCTGCAATTCCCATAAATCCAACAATTGGATCACTATGATTAAAATCAGATAAGGCATAAAACTTAATTTTTTCACAACAATCATTATTCATACTGTCACTATCTTTACTTTCACAACTACAATTACTGTCACTATTATTACCACTACAACCAATTACTTGTTTCAATTTCTCATTCATTATTTCAGATTGTAAAATTGGACATGTAATATCTGATTGGCCATGAACAATAATAGTTTTTGGCCAATTATCTTTTAAAGAATTATTTACTTCTTCATGATTATTTTCATTATTAACCAAAAGTTCCTTAATCATCAAACAATCACCCAACTACGGACCTTAATGGACCTTTTCATTTGTCCTTTTGTAATAAAAGAAGGTTTTTAAACTCAAAATTTTTAGTACATTTGTAATTTTGTAACGAACTATTGAAATGTCTGGTATCGTATTGTAAATATTTTTTCATCTTGTACCAAGGAAGATTAACCGTAAAGTAAATTTTTAAAAAAAAATGTCATTAATGGAATTACCAACGGATTGTTTTAGAATAATTTTATATTTTTGTGATAGTTTAACTATTGTAAATTTAAAACATTTAAATAAGAATTTATTTGAGTTTATTAATGAAATTAAAGATGAATTAAATATTTTTTATTTAAAAGGTTATTTACATATTAATATAGATTTTTCAAAAATTTTTAATTTTAATTTTTTAAGAGGATTTAAAAAATTATTTTTAAATAAATTAAAGAATAAATTTTCATCTTTATTTATTGAAAATGAAATGCCTTTAGAATTTTGTAATTTTGTAAAGGATGACAATAGTTTACAATGTCAAATAGAAAAACTTAAAAATAAAATTTATTCTAAATGTAAAAATGATTTACAAAAAGAAAATTTAAATAATTTTTTTGAATCTTTTAAACAATTATTAAAATTTAACGTTTCTAGATCTAAAAAAGTAGAAAATTATAATTTACAAAATTATGAATTTATATCTATAAATAGATTTAAAATTAATTTAGCTTTTAATAAAAGCTATAGTGAATTAAATTTTAATCAAGTTAATTTCATTCATATTTTTTTAACAAATAAGAATGATTCTAAATATGGATGTAATTATTTAAATTGTTCTGAAAATGAAGAAGGTTCTTTATTTAATTTATTATTCAACAATAATAATTTACAAAAAACAGAAAATACAATTGAACAAGATTATTTTGATTTTTTTAATAATTTTTTTAATTGTGAAAATTTTTTGTTAATTATTAAATTTTATATTTTAAATGTATTACCTAGTTTATCATTACGTTATTTTTTAGATTACAATAAAGTTAATGAAGAATTTATTTATAATTTAAAAAAGGAAAATGAAATTGCAATTCTTCCAACAAGTAATGTTAAAATACCTAAAAATTTAATAAATGGTGAGGAGATTGAGTGTATGACAGTTGATTTGCCTAATTTTAAGAAAATTTATTATTATTTAGGTTGGGAATTATTTTCAATGGAAAAAAAGATAAATTTAATAAATAAATTATTAAACAATATGAATGCTTTGTATGAATTAAATTGTGAAGAGATGGTAGCAATTAAAGAATTGGGGAATTTAGTTTTTGAAAGAGGTTTTTCAATGGAAGATGACAAGAGGATTATTGTAAAATATTTTGTAAGAACAGCCAGTGCATTAATTTGGAAAAAGTTAATTATTCCATTCAGATGGTCATTAAACGATGATTTTAAAGAACTTGGTTATGTAATTGGATTGAAAACTGTGGATCAGATATATTTGTCTAGAACTAAAAAAGAAATGTAAAGTTACAGTGTTTTTGTGTACCACAAGTAAATAATTTATAATTAGCAGTTTGTAAAACAAGTACCTTTAGCTCTTTAAGGTTAAAGTTTACAAAAATGGTATAAGTATAAACTAATTATATTATATTATTAATACCACTGGATTTGCAGACTGTTTTAGGCACAAGGAATCTGTAATTATTTCAGCAAACAATCAAAAAAAACAAATTACAACAAAATGGACAACAGAAATTCATTACAAAAAGGATATGATGATGAAAGATCAATTGAAAACAAGAAAAGATGCAATCAGTGAAAGTGTTGACAATAGTGATCAAAAATCTGGAACTGCAGAAAAAGTATCTGATGCATTGGTCAGACCAAAAGAAGATGTAAAAGAACAGTCTTGGACTGAAAGTATTAAAAACACTGGAATTGATGCAATGAATGCAATAAGTGATACTTTAGGTCGGTCAAACAGTGATAAAAAGTAATAAAGTAAATTAAATAAAGTTTTGTTCAATTCAATATAATCATCTATTTTTTAATAATACAATAATTTACATAATTATTGAGTAAATATATTTGAAAAGATATTTAAAATGTCTTCAATTGATTTTTGTTCGAAATTAGTGTTATATATTTGACAAAGTACTTGGTGAGTGTTAATTTTCGCCTCCTCACTTAATTTCACTTTCTTTTTACTAGGTTCTTGTAAAACTTCTTCAACTCCATTATTTTCCATTATCTCAGTAATTTCTTTAGCTTTTTTGTGAGCCACCTCAATAACTTCTTGAGGGAACTGAGCTAATTCTGCTACATGAACACCAAAACTATTGTCAACAACTGAATCATCTTGAATCTTATATGTCATTATACACTTTTTGTCTTTGATACTAATTAAAATAAATTATAATACTGTTTAAAAATTACTTACACAGATTGCATACAATAATTGTGAATTTGGCTGTGTTGTTCTACTAAAACTCTAAGTTCATGGAAATGTGTGGCAAATAATGTAAATGAATGTTTCTGTTCCATAATATGTTCAATTATTGAATAAGCTAAACCAAAACCATCATAGGTAGAGGTACCACGACCTAATTCATCAACAATAATTAGTGAATGGCGTGTAGCTGTAGCTAATATTGAAGAAGTTTCTAACATTTCTGACATGAATGTACTTATTCCTCTTAATTGAGAATCAGAGGCACCAATTCTAGCTAGAATTGCATCTCTCACTGTTACAACACTCCCTTCTTCACAAGGAATGTAACAACCAATTTGTGCCATTAAAATATTAAGAGCTACTTGACGAATATAAGTAGATTTACCACCCATATTCGGTCCAGTTATTAACAAAAATTGATTGCTTGCTCTATTCAAAACACAATCATTCTCTTGAAATTGTACAGCATCTTGAGTTTCAACACAAGGGTGTCTACATTTCTTTAGTATTATTTCTTCTTCTTCATCTTGCATTGGCTTAATAATAGGTCTTACATATGGTATTTTTGCATTTACAGCTACATTTGCGAATGATGCAAAAATATCTAACTGAGACAAGGTATCTCTGAGTTCAGAAAAAAGTGGTTCAAATGAAGCAGCAGCACTTTGTATTTGACTCATTACAGTGGCTGCTTTAGCCTCATATTGACTAGTTACATCAACGTATTCTTCACTTAGTTTCTTTAAGGTTTTTGTTATAAAACGAACAATACCTTGTCTTCCCCCTGCTAATTCCGTATATTCCTTATTGGATGTAACTAATTTGGAGTGTTTGGAAGGAAGAATAAAGCAAGAACCAGTTATTGTGTCATCTCTTGACAAAACTCCCTCTTCTAACTCTAAATCACCTTCAATTCTTTCGGTCTCCTCATCTAATTGTCTCAATAAATCTTCCATTGATAGTTTAATTTGTTGTAGCTCTGTATCTAATTCTGGGTTTATTCTAAACTCATTTTTCTCAGTTCCTGGCATATCCAAACCTGCAGTTACAAGCTCAGAAAATTGATTCAAATCTTCAATTGTTTTTGAAAAATGTTCAATAAAACTTTGATATACTGCAGAGAATGCCTTTTCATATTGACAATTAGCCATTAATTCTTTGATAGTTTCGACAGTTTTGCTGCAAGTATACAATCTGAATAAATCTTCGCAAGTAGCTTTCTTTCTTTGTAATTTATTACACAATCTATCTAAGTCTGGTATTAATTTTAAACGATCCAGGAGACTTTCTCTAAATTCATAATCATTAACCATAATTTCAACCATATCCAATCTTTGCTCAATCTCATCAACATCCAATAGAGGTTGTCTAATCCATTCCCTCAATTTTCTTGAACCTGTTTTTGTAACACACTTATTTAGTAAACCATATAAACTGTCAGATTTAATTCTATCATTTGGATTTGGTAAAATATTAAGTGCTAAAACGCAAGCACTATCTAACTTCATTTTTGTATTTATTCTAAAAGAAATAGTTCTATAATAACTATGGTTATTAAAATCAGAAAGTAAATCTAAATAATCAATTAAACATTGAGTTGCTCCTCTTATAATATCTTCCTTAAATTCAACATTTACAATTTCACCAGGAACTAATGTTCTCATGGAAGAATCAATATCCTTCTCAACATAATGACTTTTCTTTCTTTCTGTCAATAAAATACCACTTCTACTTATTACATCCCTAATCTTTAAACTGTCTGGAGAGTTATCCAAATGAATTAACACTTCTCTTGCTTCTATTTGAATTAAAGCAGCATCTAAGTTTGCAAATTGATCTGAATCAGTAAATGAACAAAATCCAATTGTTCTCAAAGTTGTGTCGCAATAAACCAAACCAACTAATCTTTCATCTTTTGTTTTTTTAATTGAAACTGAGGCAACAACAGATGTCATAATATCCGTTGATAAGAAAATATCTTCAAAAGCTTGAATATTTCCAGGTGAACCGGATTGAACACATTCATAATTAGTTCCCTTCTTTTCCCAAACTTCAACTCTGACTTTCTTATCCATTAGCAAGCCTTTAGAGTATTGTACATATAATGAAGGTTTAATAGTAAGATAAGGAATTCCTTTAAATTTTCTTTGACCATCACCAAAATAGTCAAAATTACCATTACATTTAAAGGTATTACATTTAAAATAATGTTTATCTATGAAGAGCGCATCTTTTCCGTGAACACTGTAAAAGATGTCTTCTTCTGTATTGTCTTTGTTTTTGGTTTTAGATTTATTGCCACTTCCTTTTCTTTTAATGAAAATAATGGTATCGGTAGGTTTTTTCTTTTCTTGTTCTAAAAAGAATTTAATAAATTTTTCGTCTTCGTTTACAGTTTGTTGTTCAATAGTTGACGATGCGTCTATTGTTTCTTCTTCATCTTCTCCCTTTTTGCTCTTGGTCTTTTTTGGCACACTTTTCTTTGTTGATGCGGCTGCCTTCTTTCTTGGTGGCATTTTTTTGTTTGTTCCAGCGCATTCTTGAATGTTAAACAAAGGCCTTAGTTTCAAACTAAGGAATTTTTAGGGCGAATTGTTGTTCTCAAAATTACATTTTATTTCACAAGTTTACATTACATAGTCACATTATTTATGTTGTTTTTTGTATTTACAAACCACACACTATGTTTACAGGATTTTACATACATTGTAATTTAAAGGGTGTTTGTGACAGCTAAAACTTGATTCTTTGCTTCAACAAAGTTGTTAGCAAGAATTAAAGTATCAGCAAGAGTGAGTCTAGCTAATGCATCATTTAAAACTCTAACATCAGTACTTAATAAACAACTTTGTAAAAATGTTAAAATAAATCTTATAAGACGCAAAGCAGCTTGTAAATAGAAACGAATCAATACTGTTGAAGCATTAGGTACATTTGTAGGGAAAGTACCACCTGAAGGAGTTGATACGTCAACAGGAATATAAGGTGCAGGAGCTCCATTACTTCTTGCAACACATGCATTGGAATAAATTCTACCATCTCCAGCCAATACAGGTGAATAGTCTAAGGTACAAATAGTTGGAAGTGGGGCAGTACCATTACCAAATTCATTGATTGGCACACCTAAAATTCTTTCAAATTCAGTAAAACCAACACTAAGTGCACCATTAGTTTCAACGAATAAGGGGAAGTTTGCACCTGGTGTTAAACCTCTCAAGACAAATTGTAAATAATGTTGAACCCACCATTTGAGACATCTTAAAATATCCAAACAATTAGTAAGGGGAATATTTGTCAATGAAGTCAATTGACGAGGGAGTAGTAAGCAAGAGAAAATGACAGATGGAACAGGATAGATATCAGGACCAAATGTACCAGTTGGAATAGGAATTAAACTGATTGTTGGATTTCTAGGTACAGTTGGGGAAGGCAATGGACGAGTTCTTGTTGGTCTTGGTGAAGGTTTTGTACAATTTTTATAATAATGACAACCACAATTATATTTACAAGGTTTAGTGCCTGTAGCAACAACCCCTTGCAAAACGTAACAGATAATAGAGCATGCTAAAAGTAAGGTAATAATTAATTTTGTTGAATTCATCTTGTTATTACTTTTTTTTGTTTTTTGTTGTTGTTTTGTAAGATATTCGCAGGAAATGTTGGCTTTTATAGTCCTATAAGTACTTTAAATAATTGTTGTTAAATACTAATCTTGGTAACTGTGAAAATTTAAAACAATTGACCTCAATGAAGTAAGTATTTAATTATCCAACAGTAGAAAGGTAGTCCTACTGAATAAGGAAGATTGGTTTTTTCATCTCTGGTCATTATTGACTTTCTTAACCGTATTGTGGTAACTCCTAATTTGATTCCAGCTGTAGTTGACATTAATGGCAGAAGAACTTGCTCCAGACATTTCCCAAAGTATTTGAATTAATTGTTAGATTTATTTTTTGTAAAAAATGATAAGAGTGAGTAGTACTAAATGTTAATTTGTTTTAATTGTTTCCGATACTAATTAAAAAGCTTTCAATCATTACTTATTTATTGAGTTTATTGACTTATAAATTTTTAAAACATTTGTTTTCATATAAAGCACAAAACGTTACGATAGGTTGGTTATTAAAACATTATTTTTGAAATTAATTTTTTTAATTAAAAAATTAAATGTAGGAAAGCTGGCGCTTACAGTTCGAGAAAGCATTGAAAATAAAGATGAAGAAGCAGAAAGAAGGATAACAGCTAAAGAGAAACAAAGAAGAGCATTACAAGATTTCTTTAGGGATACTGGAGGAAAAGTTACTGATTTAAGAGTTTTACGTAGTGCAATGTATTTAAGTGATGAAATTGATAGAGCTGTAAGAGGATTAGACGATGAAAATAATTATATAGGATACAGACCTTACAATAGATTCTTTGCTGAAGGCACTGAAGAATTGTTTACTAATGTTCCTATTGGTAAATCGCCCCTTGTTATGGCAGCTCCTAAGGCAGATAAATCTGTTAGATTTGAAGATTTAGATAAAAGCAAGCCTTTACCAATAGAGTATCAAGCAATGAGAAGGTCTCACTTAAAGCTTGTTGGAAGACAATTAAAAGAATATGAACAAGAGCAAATTCAAAGGCTTCAAAATAAGTCCACTACTTCCAAAGAGACTATTTACCCTAATAAGCAACAAGAAAATCGCTGGACAAATAGATATCAACAACAAAAAGGTCTAATTCAACCAAAGAATGATAATTATGAGCCTCCTTTACTTTCTAAAGATTTACGGGTTGGTGCGTACCAAAGTTATAAACCTTATGAAAAGCAAGTCTCAACAAAACAAAGATTATTAAAATTTGAAGGTGAAATATCAGAAAGACGTCCTGACTTGGATTACAAATTCCAGGATGAGTAAGAGAAAAAAGAAGAATTTTCTGACCAGTAATTGTCAACATCAAAAAATGTCCAAAAACCAAGAACATATCTCTTCGTGTAAAAAACAATTGGAAGATGTAGACGAACCACCATTGCTCATGGACACACAAGACAAAAATCATGATTTTACCACACTATTTATGTATGTAAATAATAACCAACGATGTAAAGTAGCACAACATGTATTAGATACTATTGATACTACCGATAACAATCCAAGATTATCCCTTCTTTTTGCTTATGCAACGTTGTTAATAACTACAACAAAAACTAAAAAATCGGAAACAGAACAGGTAGTTTTTTTATTAAACAAAGCAGAGTATAAACTGAGAAATGCATTGACATGTTGTGAAATAACTAAAGAATATACTACCGATATTTCTCTTAGAATAGACCTACATTTACTTTTATCCCGAGTGTTATTCGAATTATCTATCTCTCGTTTAGAAGAACAATCACTTTCCAATCAATTAATTACTACAACATCAACTACACCTATTTCTATATCATCATCTAATGGAAGAAGTAATACCATACTGCCTTCAAATAGTAATAATTCTAATAGTCCATCTATAGGTACTACCAACATCAGTCCTACACATGGATTAAGCGGTGATAATTCACCGTCAAACCAAGATTCACCAATACGGAAACAAAGTTCCTTTCAAAATAACATCCCAAATAATAACTCTCCCAACTTTTTAAAATCTTCAAGCGATTTAAACAAAGAACAACAACAAATAGATCAAATGTTTCAAGAAATATGTATACAAATGGATACATCTTTAAAACTATTTGGAAAACAAAAACAACAAGATGAATATAAAAAAGCATTAATGTATTTTTATTTTGGAGATATTTTAACAAATTGGTCGGCTAGAAGAAAACAAAGATGGGCTGCACTTTGTTCACAGGCTCTAGAAAGATTTAGCACAAGTATTCAAATATTAGAAAAATTAATTACAGAGAGTTCAACAAATAATCAAATGACTTCTGTCAACTGCAAATTGGATTCACAAGAAGAAACAACAACGAAAACAACAAATCAAAAATTTGTTTATTGTTCTTTACATCACCATTGTTTGTATAAATATGCATCTTTATTATTATATTGGGCAAGAAGAAAAAGAGAATATTCAACTATTTATACTTTAGAAAAAGACAAAGTAAATACCAAATTAGAAGATGATGGTTTTAATTTTGATAGTGTTCTTAATATTACAAAATTTACTGGGCTAGGTAAACTGGGACAATTAGTCTTAAAAGAAAGTTCAAGATATCATCAATCTATCTATAAAAACTCTCAAGCCTCTAACCACGAAAAGCTCTGTAAAGCTTGCGTTGTAATATGGGAAGCAGTTTGTAATATAGATTTAAGAAAAACTCAAATTTTTACGCCAAAACATTCAGTCAACCCACGCTTCCTTTTTAGATTAAGTAATTCACTTTATGAGTATGCCCTTTTACTTGTACCCTCTGCTTCAATTCTTTCAATTAATGATTATCTAACAACTCATGAGGAAGATAGATCTAACTCTAGATCTGAGGTTTTATCATCTACTTTAGGCTTACAAGATTTATTATTTAAGGAAAGAATGTTAAATGATAAAAAAGAAATATTAATTAATAATAATCGTAAAGTATTATCTGAACATAAAACAAAAACTGTAATTTTAGAAGATAACAAAACAGATGATTTAAAAATTAGATT
The DNA here is from genome assembly GCA_902984215.1 of Willaertia magna. Taxonomy (NCBI): domain Eukaryota; phylum Heterolobosea; class Eutetramitea; order Acrasida; family Naegleriidae; genus Willaertia; species Willaertia magna. The sequence goes on from CADWAF010000662.1 coordinate 12,428, forward strand.
TAGTTTAATTTTTTCTAATAATACTGATGAAATTAATATTACAATCATTTTAACACGTCAAATATTACTTGAAAAAGCCTTAGAAGTGATGGAGAAGGCAAACTCAGCGTCTAACTTTGGTAATTTTGATTTCTTATTATTTACAAGTCAGATTTATTTTGAACTAGGTGCTTTAAAAACTATGCAAATAGCTACATTAAAAGATTCTTCCTCTATAGTTAATTTATTTAAACAACATCAACAAAAACTACAGCAAAAAGAAGGGTCAAGTGATGGAAATGAAGATTTTAGTCAAAAAGAAAGCATTAAGGAAACGGCGATTAAGGAATTAGATAATACTTTTACTCATGCTATTGAATGTATAAATAGAGTTTTAGAAAAAGATCCTAATCATGTTGTGACATTAGCTCTTCTAGGAGAGATATATTTTACATGGGCTCGTGGGGCTACGGGTATAGATTCTGACAAAAATTTTCAAAAAGCAGTTGATATATGGACGAGAATTGTTTTATTTTGTGAATTTAATCCTCAAATTAACATAGGATATGTCGCAAAAATGATCGATTTTACAATGGAAATAAGAAAAAGTAATATAATTTGTGATGGAAGTAAGTATTATTCTTAATTAATGGGTTAGTTGAATGTTTATTGTTTTAATCTAATAATAGTGGCATTAAAACAAGGTAAATTAAGAAAGAATTGGACTGAAAGATATTGGATGTTAACACTAGATTATTTTGGTTACTATCAAATAAAGAATAGTAAATCAATGAAAAAGAAACTAAAGAACAGTGTATTAACAAGTTCACTAGTTAAAGTACAACAAAATACAGATGAACAATACACAAAGAATAAGAATTACCCATTTTGTTTAGAAATAATTTGTAAAAAAAGAACTTTTTACGTTTGTCTTTCTTCACAAGAAGAATTAGATAAATGGGTATCTGCCTTTAACTATGTAATAGAAGTAAGCATTATTATAAGCGGCACTACCTCACTAATCAATAACAATTCAAACAAGGAATAATAAATAAATGAAATACGTTTCCTTAAATCCCTTCACACTGGCGTTTAAAGAAAGAATTGACTCGGATTGGAATCGCAAAGGAAAAAAGCGTATCGTTTGTAAAGCTCCGACTGGGTTTGACGACACAAAACATTTCACACAAAAAAATAATATGAAATTCATAACAATATTGCCTTGCTTATCGGTTGTTATTCTTTTATTGTTATCATCCTTTGCGATTAGTAATTCAATTACTGTTGATATAAGAAAGGATTATGGTAATAATATAGAAGATATTCATTCATCAATTAATTCATATCAATATTCAAGTGTTAAAATAGCTTCCTTTAATGTTCAAGTATTTGGTACAAGTAAATTATCTAAAGAACAAGTAGTTTATTATTTAATTGAGATTGTTTCATTATACGACTTAATTTTTATTCAAGAAATTAGAGATTCAAGTCAAACAGTATTATCTGAATTTGTTAAACAAATAAATAACAAGAAGAATTTAAAACTAGAATATCAAATAAGTGAAAGATTAGGAAGAACTTCAAGTAAAGAACAATATGGTTATATCTATAATCCGTTAAAAATTAAATTTATAAAAACTTTACAATATAACGATGTAAATGATTGGTTTGAAAGACCACCTTTTCTTTTTGTATTTGAAATTACGAATTTACAAAAAACAAATAATTTATTTGCAATATTAGGTTGTCACGTTAAACCAACAGATGCCGTTAATGAAATTTCACATTTAACAAACGTTATTGATTTCTATAAAAACGAAAGTTTTTACAACACAACAATATTAGCTGGTGATTTTAACGCTGGTTGTAGTTATGTAACAACAAATAATTGGAATAGTATTTCATTATATACAGATAAAAGATTTTCATGGTTAATTTCTAACGATGCAGATACAACTGTTGCAACTTCAAGATGTCCCTATGATAGATTTGTTGTTTTTAAAGAATTTTTAGATTTTAAATTAAATACTAATTTTATTGAAATTTCAAATATAAGCACATTAAATTTTGATAGTTATTTTGGTTTAAATCAAACATTTGCATCTGACATATCAGATCATTATCCAATTGAATTGACATTGCAATTTGTTAATGAAACAAATAATAATCCAGTTAAAAGTAGTTATGCATCTTCAATGCGTACTTTATGGAAAGTTATTAGTGGGTGTGGTTTAATTGCATTACTATTTATCATTCTTTAACAATTATTTATACCCATTGATTTATAATTATTATTGACAAGTCATAGTAGTTCAAGTTAAAATCCAGAACAAACCGTAGTCCCTGAAATTGAGAGAAATGCACTTTTTCACTTTTTTTAAAAATCGATCCTCGCATTAAAATTTTTCAAAGATAATATAAAATGAGATTAACTTTCCTTGGTACAAGCTCTGGCGTTCCAACAACAAAACGTAATGTTAGTAGTATGGCATTACAGTTGGAAAGTGGACAGATATTTCTAATTGATTGTGGGGAAGGTACTCAACATCAATTACAGAAGAGTTCTTTAAAATCTGGTAAAATTACTAGGATTTTTATTACTCATTTACATGGAGATCATGTATATGGTTTACCTGGATTGTTATGTACATTATCTGGTAATAATCCTGAAACTAGAACCCATTTACATATTTATGGACCATTAGGTTTAAAGAGTTTTCTAAGACAAACATTATCACTTTCCGATGCTCATTTAGGTTTCGTATTGAAGGTACATGAACTAGTCCCTAAAGATATGACAAAAGAAGATGTGGTTAAATATGAAAAACAATTGTTATTACCTTTATCATCGGAATTAGAAGATAATGCAAGTTCGACTGCTGCTGGAGAATTTCACTACTTTGATGAAACTAATCAATGTTTCAATGTAGCCGATCTATCAAGTGATTGTGGATTAGTAGTTAAAGCTGCACCAATTGAACATCGTGTTTATTGTGTTGGTTACGTATTCCATGAGAATGATAAAGTAGGTAAATTAGATATGGAGAAGGCTAAACAATTGGGAGTTCCAAAAGGTCCACTATTAGGTCAATTAAAGAATGGAAAGGAGATAACCTTAGATAATGGTAAAACAATTCATCCTAAAGATGTTATTGGAGATGATATTAAGGGAAGAAAATTAGTTGTCCTAGGTGATACTCATAATCCTGAAGGTATTGCAAAGATTGCTGAAAATTGTGATACAATTGTACATGAGGCAACATTAGAAGATTCTAAGAAGGAAATGGCAATTGAAAGAGGACACAGTTGTCCATCAATGGCAGCTACTTTTGCTAAGAGCATTGGTGCAAAGAAATTAATTTTAACACACTTTTCTGCAAGATATGTTGAAGAGACAGATGAAAGTAAATTACATGAAAATGAAGTATCTATTTCTTTATTATTAAGACAAGCAAAAGAAGTATTTGAAAATGTAGAATTGGCAGAAGATTTTAAAGAATTTATTGTTGAAAAATCTAATTAATTTTTTGTAATAATAAATTAAAATAATAATCGTTTTCTATTTAATAAATAAAATAAATATCCACCCAATGCACCACCTAAATGAGCTGAAGCAGAGATAGAAGAATCTCTATTAGTATAAAAACGATAACATTCAAATGCACAAAATACATAAAACATATCTCTTAATTTAAATTGAAAAGGTAAAAAGAATAAACCAACAGGTATATAAGGATGTACTTTTGAAACAAAAGACATTAAACCAAATACAGCACCACTAGCACCCATTCCAACAGTATATCTTTCATGTGGTCTAACAGTACTACCAATAAATTTATCAGTAATAAAAACTAAACTACTAACTAATCCACAAAATATATAACATGGAACTAATAATCTTCTAGTCATTGGAACCATTTTACCAATTTGACTTAAAGAAAACATATTAACAAATAAATGTAAGAAATCAACATGAGAGAAGATACATGTAAATAAAGTGTAAAGACGTCCTTGCATTAAATTTTCAACAGAACAACCAAAATGATTAGCTAAATTTGATGGACTTAAAAGGAAATGTGAAATTATAAATACTGCTACATTTACAATAATTAATTTTTGAACATTTGTTAATCTATTATAATTAAATCCACCACCACTTCCATATGAGGATTCATATCGATAATATTCATAACTATTTTGTCTAAAAAATCTATTTTTTAAATTATTTATAAAGTCATTTAATTTTGATAAAAATATATTTTTTTTAATATTTTTAGTTAAATTAATAATAGATTGTTGTTTAATAAATGTATTAGAATTATAATGATGTAAAGAAGTATTATTATTAAATTTACGAATTAAATATTTAGAAGAATTAATTTTATTTAAATGTTTAATTCCAAATGATAATTGTGGATGATTAGCTTGAACCAATTCCGTTTTTGTACAACGACAAACTCCTCCCAATACAAACTGTTTAAGCATTTTTTTTCTTTATTTTCCCATCAATTAGCGCTATTTTTAAATTTACAGATAAAATCCTTGATTTTCCTGCCCGTCAAAAGCTATTTATTAACATGCGTAATGCTCTGTGTGCTGTAGGCTTAATTATTGGTGTTAAATAGGAGAATAAGTATTTGACAATTTATTCTAATTGTTACATCTTCTATTAATTAGTTGTATTATTAAAAGAAGGTATTAAATAAGAATAAAGACTACCCGAATAAAAACCTTTCATTCCTTCTTCTTGATAAATAGATTTAATTAAATCTCTTAAACGTTTTTGATTACCATTTTGCATTCTCTTTCTTAATAACTTTAATGGATAAGTTAAAAATCTAGAAACCAAAGTACCTAGTAATATTTGAATAGAATCAAATACTTCATCTTGATCTACAATTGTTATCCCTTCAACAACTAAAGAATGATGATCACCTTGAAATCCTCTTAAACCAAAATATTCAAAGATACTTCCAAATAGAGAGTAAGTATAAGCTAAACTTGTAAAACGTAGTATTCTAGCTAATTGTTTTATTAACCAACCTTTATAGAAAGATAGAAATCCTTCTTCTTTTAACATTCTTTTAATTATATCAAATGGTCCATTATATCCTCTATTTAAAGGGTGATGTATTGGATCTTGATTTCTTATAAAAACAGTAGTGAATGGATAAGTAAATAAATCAACAAAACATTTTGTTCCAAAATAGATTAATTGATAAGAGAAAACTGAACGATGAGAGATATCTCCCTTTTCAGCAAGAAAATATTCTCTTCTTACATCTAAACTAATTAATGTAGTTGTTCTAATTAAATAATCAAAAAATCTTTTAGAAATTTTAATTGTGTATCCTTTAAAGAATCCTTTTAATCCTTCTTCTTTATAAATTCTTTTAATTCCTTCATAATGTCCATTATAATATTTACTTTTTATCCATTCATCTTTATATAAATAATATTCATTTCCGAGAGCTAATTGTAAGCTAACTGTACGGAAAGGAATACGTAATAAACGATAAAGAGATGTTCCTAATAATAAACTTGAACCTAAGAATATATCAAATGTATTACTTAATTCTTGTGCTGATGATTCATAAGATGGTGTTATCATATCACTCTTGTCACTAATATTGTCTACTGCTGTTGTCATTTTTTATTTGTTTAAATTTGAATTGTAAAGTTCCTTAATTGAATCAATAGCGGACCGCAGACAAAATTGACTGATTTATTTTGCAAATTTATAAAATTTATTACAAATTTATTTACAATTTATTTACTTCATTGACACCAAGATAATACTAACAATAAAAATACCTACTAAATGATATGACCCACTAATAATACCATAATAAATTGGACGAGGCATATTTGGATTAATGGCAATGTTAATAGTGTTGGCAACTAAGAAACCAACACCAACCACAAGTGCAAATTCAATGGCAGCACTAGTGGTGTTGATATTCAAAGCATAAATAAGTATTGCACTTGCAATTGTAATTACTAAAGAACATATTGCTGGTCCAATAATAAAAATTGGTGCCGGCTTTTTTGGTAATTGGTTTTCTTTTCCTAATGAAATGGCATATTGTTTTTTAAAGAATAGAGTAAACCATAATGCACCTAGAATGAAATATATCACAAATGCTAATAAAACGCTAATCCAGTTTAAGTTTGTTATTTGATTGAGTAACATTTATTTGTTTTTTTTGTTGTGATTGTTTGAAGGAATCAATAAGTTTGTTGATTGATTAAGGTATTTGACTGCCAATCGAAACTGGAATTTCAAAAATTCAACAAAAAATGTCCCATCAACTATTCAATACAGAATTAGCTCCAACACCTATTGGTAAGATGATCATCTCTCTATTTAATTTTAATAACAATTCCGATTAATAATTATTGAAACAATAAATAAATAATAGGTCCATATTCACAAGCTACAATCTATGATTCTAAATTAATTTTCTGCTCTGGTCAAATCTGTATTGATCCAAATACTAATCAAGTAGTAACTGGTGGAATTGAAGAACAAACTCATCAAGCTTTAAAGAATTTATCTAATGTTTTAACACAAAGTGGATCTTCTTTACAACACGTATTAAAAACAACAGTTTTATTACACGAAATGAGTGATTTTGATGTTGTCAATAAAATTTATGAACAATACTTTTCTCCAAATAAACCAGCAAGATCAACCTTTAGTGTTAAAGGTTTACCTAAAGGAGTGTTAGTAGAAATTGAAGCTATTGCTTATCGTCCAGATAAAGTTGTAGATCAACAATAAAAAATTAATTAGTAAGTTTATAATCTATTATATCGATTTTGTTGATGTTTTGAATTGTGCTCGTTGAGTTAGATCTACTACTATACCAGTACACACATATGCTTATTTGCTGCCTTTACAATAGAATATAATCCTATTGATTCTTTAAATTTAAAAAGGAAGGTATTTATTTATTTATGTAAAGAATTTGTAAACTAACCGTAGCCAACCTTTCACATTTCACTTCAAAAATTGGACATATTAGTGGAGGCAATCAAACTTTATAGGATCAACCAACAGATCTTTAAACAAAATATCTTTAAAAAAACATCACAACAAATTTAACAGATAACACTCTTTGTTTCAGTAATTTTACCATTTGTTAAACCACACTTTTCTCATTCAACTCACCATATAAACTAACCGCTTTGTGACATTATAGCTCAACAAGAAGATGTTTAAAAACAAAAAGAAAGAACAACTTGCATTTTTACATCATTGGACATTTGACTTTGATAAATGTATGCAACACGAACCAATGTTCCAATTATTTAAAAAATTTATTTCTAAAGAGAATGAAGGTAGATTTTCTAATTTATTAGATGTTTACAAACACATGACAAACAACCCAACTTACTATGAATCTTCTTTACACAATGAAAAGAAGAAGGAAATTGAATGTAGATTAAAACAAGATGCTTTCCCTCGTTTTGTAAGAGATGACAGTTTTAAAAGTTATCTTTTAAAACAAAAAGAAAAGTTAGGAGAAACTATTACTTCTCCTTTAATTACTAATTCACCATCACAAGAATCTTTAAATAATGATAAAGCAGTTGATTCTAATAATACTACTTCATCATCAGAAGAATCTGATGATTTAAGTTCAGAAACTACTGACACTTCTTCAGGAATTTTAGATTCTGAAAGTGGAGTGTCATCTAGTGGAACAAGTGAGTTATCAGTGAATACAACTAAAAAGCTTAATTCATTTAATGAATTATTAGAATCTTTAGGTTGTCCTATTAAACAATCACCAGTATTGTCAAGTTTAATATTCCCTTATTTTACAGAAGATTTTCAATCACAAAGTTTGACAATGAAAGATTTGGAATTTTTAGAAAAATTAGAGAAAGATAGTCCACATTGGACTTTAGCTGCTCATATACCAGCATCTGCAAAAGAAGTAGCAAATATTGTAAAAGTACATAGTTCTAGTTATCATTCTAATTTTCTTCAAGCTGGTGGTGGTGATATTATAACATATGGACAACATTGTAAACATTTAAAGAATTCTCCTTTAATGACATCTCCAACTGATTTACCATTAGATAAGGTCCTAAGATTTAAACATTCATTCTACTTACCATTTTCACATCATGATGTTTTTGCAATGTTAGAAACTAAGAATGTCATGGGAATGGTTGACCCACAAAATAACATTCATTCCGTTGGTAATATTTGTTTAGAACCTAAAGAAGGGGAAAGAGATTTCTATTGTTTTGATTCTAAATATGTAGTTCCTTTATTGAAGATTAATAAGACTAGAATTTTAAATTTATTAGGTACTAATTTTTATGATGAAAGAAATCAACGATATGTTGTAATTTTAAAGTCACAAGGATATGAAGGTTCTACAAGTTCTGAGGAAATATCTTATGGTCTTAAATATACTGCTTATTCAAAGATAACTAATAATTTAACAAAGATAACTGAATGTGGTATAATGTATTTGGGAAGTATGTTAACTAAAGATGTATTTGTAAAGATGTTATTGAAGAAGAGAATTGCAGATGTTTACCAAAATGTTTTAAAATTATGTGACGAAGTTTCAAAGACAAAGAAATTCCCAAAGCTAAATGAAAAGGATGATGGTAAAAGATTGTTTTGTTTAAGTGAGAATTCTAAAAAATTAATTTTGTAAATAAATTTATTGTAATTTATTAACTTTGACTCTTAAATTCTTTGGTTTGTGAACTGGTGCTTCGCTAAACACAATTGGTTCGTTCATATCCAAAGTAAATTCAAATTCTTGTAAAAGTCTTGTTAAAACCATTTGTAATTCAATTTGTGCAAATTTATAACCAATACATTTACGACTTCCACCAGAAAAAGGGAGATAATGATAAACACTTTGGAATTTTTCCCTTACAATTGGGTCAACAAATCTGTCAGGATTGAATTCTTCTGGGTTTTCCCAGTACTTTTCATTGCGATGAGCTGCCTTAAAGTTTAATCCAATTTGTGACCCTTTTGGTATTGTAAACTTTCCAATAGTAAGTGTGGTTGTGTTTGTTCTTGTTATCATTGGTGCTGGTGGATGTAATCGTAAACCTTCAGCAATAATTGCTTGAATATAATTTAAGGAACTAGATTGAAAATCATTAATATTTGGTTTTCTTCCTAAATTTAATGCCTCTTTTCGAGCCTTTTCTTGCAAGTGTGGATATTTGGAAAGCTCATAAATAATAGAGTCTAAAACGCCAGCTGTTGTGTCACTTCCGGCTGCTACGAATACTGCCACATTTCCTTTCACTTCTTCGTTTGTTAAGATTTCATTTTCATTAAGGTTTGCTTTCACAAGCAATGTTAAAATGTCTTTTTTCATTTCAATTTCACTTGTCTCATCTATGTTATTCATTGTTGCCTCCTTTAATTCTTTTTTTCTTTTTTCAATTATTTCATCTAATATTTCGTTTGCAATCTTAATGTCTTTATCTAATCCTGACAATTTTTCCATCATTTTGACAGCTGTTCTACCTAAAAATCTTCTTAAAATATATCCAAGAAATAAAACTCTTTGTAAAACGTTTTTCAGTACAATTCCATCCTTATTGTTAGTGAAAATACCAAAATCAATACCAAAGCCTGTTTTACCAATTACATCTAATGAAATGTCATTCATATCAGCCGCTTTTGAAGTTAAAATATATTCTCCTTTTTCTTCACACGATTTTAACCATTTAGTTTCAAATAATAAATCAGCTGACTTGACAGCAGCTTCAGCAACAAAATCTAAATTATTAAAAGCATTTACAACCACTTTGTGATGTTTTTTCCAACTTGTATTATTTTGTGTTGAGAGTAAATGTTCACCAAAAATATTAAAAGCATTGTAAACAAAAGAAGGTTTTTCAAAATAATTTCCTTTTGTAATTAAAATTTGTTTAAATAATTCTCCATCACAAAAAAGAATAATATTTCTATTAGCTACCGAAACTCTTAATGTTTTTGTTTCTGGATCGCCATACTTTTTCATTAATTCAAATTGCTTGTCTAAATTTCCAAACTGAATGTAATTTGAAAGTGGTGGAATGTAAAAGGGTGAATAAAACACTTGAAAAACACCTGGAATTGTACTTCCTTCTCGAATGTTTTTCATTATGCCAACTGCCAGGTAGGTAATGTAACAAATAGTTAGCAGAAACAACATATTTTTTAATTTAAGGAAAATAATTATGGGGATAATTATCCAGTTCAAATCTAAAAGACTAAAATCAATCAAGAACCAAAGGTTCAGCAAAGTTAAATCAAACATCAAAACAAATGTCAGTAAACAAGAAAAGGTCAAGTTCATTTTGTTTTTATTTCATTGCTTTGTTATCCGTACTAATTTCAATGATGTTAACGTTGGCCTATGAAGAATTTTACATTTATTTTGTTCAATTTGTTTTATTTTGTTGGTCTTTCTTTTTACCTCCTGCTGTTATTCCGAATGCCAAATGTCAATCAATTAAAACACATGTAAAGCCAGTAATTCTACTTGGAGGTGTTGGTGGGAGTGTTTTGTATGCCACAAGAAATAATTCTAACTTTAATTCAATGTTTTGTGCTAAAACAACAAAATATCCTTACCAGGTATGGGTGCCATTGTGGGGAATAATTCATCAACATTGTTTAAGAAATGATTTAAAACTAAAGATAAAAGAAGATCCTAATGGAGATGGCTTCGTAGTTCACCAACATGACGAAAATGTCAGAGTTTTTCCAATGAATATAGGTTCTGTAAAGAATGTTGAAGTCTTAGCTGAATTTCCTTTGTTTACTTATATGACTGGATTAATTGACTATTTAGTAAAAGAAGCTTGTTATGAAAGAGATAAAACAATAAGAGCATTTCCTTATGATTTTAGGTTATCTCCTAAAGAATGGTCAGCAACCAATAGGTCAATTGGTGGAGATTATGAAAGATTTAAGGTTTTAATTGAAGAAACATTTAAATTAAATGATAACAAAAAAGTCTCATTAGTTTCTCAAAGGTAAGTGAGCTACTTCAATTTCGTAGTTACTTTAATTAAAAAGTCTTGGTTCACCATTTACACAATACTTTTTAGCACATTATGTCACCCAAGAGTGGAAAGATAAATACATTGATAGATTTATTTCAATTTCTGGAGCTTTTGATGGAACTATTTACTCTAAAATTGCCTTAATACAAGGTATAATATTTGAATTAGATGTTTTTGATAAGAGAGCAACAGTTGAAATGATTTCAACATGGCCTTCTGCTTATTCTACTTTTGTTCAAAAAGAATATGATTTCCCTTTCTTTATTTACAATGGTAAAGAGTATTTCACAAGCAATTATGAAGAATTCTTTAAAGATTTGGATTTAAAAGATGCTTATAAATTACTTCAACATATTAGAGTAAAGGATAGATATAAAGCCCCAAATGTCACTACACATTGTATTACAGGTTTTGGTTTCGAAACACCATTACAATTTTATTACAATGGAACAAAACCACTTAAAGACTTAGATATAACAGATTTCAAGTTGACTGTAAGTGAACATTTTTGCTTATTATTTAACAATTATTGTTAGAAATTTGTTGATGGAGATACAACAATACCCACAGAAGCCTTAGATATATGTCATAACTTTAAACAAGATTATCCTGTTCTTTCTCATAGATTCGAAAAAGGTCCACACAGAGCTATAATCAAGGCAGAACGTCTTTTCAGTGAGTTGGTTAAAATTCTAAGTCCTAATGTAACAAATGAACTTAAATAAAACCTTCGAAATCGAAAAGTTGATGAGGCCCGCAAAGGCAAGTGGTACGGAAATATTCCACAAACAAAAAATGTAAGAACTCAGTCCCATCTATTTCGAACAAGATAATAACATTCCTCCAAACATTGCTTTTATGATGGGTTTCCTTCTTGCAGCACACATATTTCTTAATAAATTATGTTCAAAATACTCTGATGTTTATAGATATATTGAAGAACGAAAGAAAAAACAATTTGTTGCTTTTTGGATAGAAGGGTTTTACAAACTTATAGCTGTCCCTTTTTTCTTATGGTTTGTTATTGTTGCTTTTGACGATTCCAACGACCCAACTAATTTAGTTTCAGAATGTCAAGTAATAACAATCTTTTTTGAGATAACAGTCTCAATGAATTCATATCAATTACTTTATTGTAATTATCCAGACGATTTAAATGTTTTTACAATTGGAGCTACATTGGGAGCTCTTTATAATCCTGATTCATACTTTTATGGAAGTTTGATGTTAACTATAGACATAACATTTCCTTTTATTCCAGTTATTAATACTTTAAATATATATGGATACAAAAATAGTTACGTATGTTATTTTCTAAGGTGTGTTAAATTATTTATCTTTGCAATTTGTAGAAGTATAGTTGTGACGATAGCTGCTTACAAATGGATTTCCGACTACAATTGGACAATCAATGAATACTTTATAATGTCTAGTGGTGTTTCAATGGTTATTTTATACAGTTCATTTATAGTTTACAAAGAAACAAAAATACTGTTTTTTTACCAAAGCAACAGCCTGGGAGATAAACGCGCAAACAAGAATTAAAATTTATTGTAAATCCTCAATGAACACCCAAGACCGTTGTTTTCACCTCCCCGTTGTTTCACAAAAATTTCAGCCTTAAAAAAATGAGAGCATTGATCACAGGGGCAATTTTATTGTTTTCCCTTTTACTTCTAACTTCTTATACCGAGACTAAAACAACAAAATTTTATTTCGAAAAACATGCAGTTAACAAGGAATGGATTTATTTAGATCAATTCGCATTCGATGAATTGGGTGCTGAAAAGCCGGGTATTATTAATTGGGAATTGTAAGTATTGTTTTTTCATCTCTATCGGATCAAGCATTAGCATTGATTAACAGCTATGACATAGATAAGAAAGATCCTAATGCTCTTAGAAATTTATCTATTTTACTTTATGATGACCAAGATTACTCCTGGCCTAAAATGTGGGAATATATCAATAATCAACCAAGAGATAATGTTTCATGTGTTGAATTGAGAAAGTATGCGAAAAGAGTTTTCGACCTAAATGCCTATCCAAAAATATCTATTGAAATTGAGGAAGGAAATATTCACTTTTGGTATTTAGCATTAGATGCCTGTGATAGAGATTCTTCAGCATACAAAGGTCAACCATCTTCATTCATTGAAATGACTTTTAATTGGTTAAATCCTGGTAGTTTCTTCCAACAACAATTCAGTAAAGATAGACAAGGATTATTAGAAATTCACATCACATTCGTTCCATTATATACTATTATGACCTTAGTTTATTTATTCTCAGTTGTTCAATTATTTAGAGCTAGATCATTGCATTTCATTATTCGTATTTTCTATGCAAGTTTAGTTTCATATTGGTTCGGACGTATTTTAGAATTAATTCATTTAGTTAAATATGGTTATGATGGTGATGGTATTCCATTCTTTGATGATATGGCAATTGCATTTAAGTTAGTTGCTGATTTCCTAATGATTTTACTATTATTATTGATTGCTAGTGGTTGGACAGTAACTACTTCTTATATACGTTATTTCAAATGGATTTCAACAGTTGCTGTTATCTTTGGTGTATTCTATCTTGCTTTATTCACGTGGGCTCAAATTCAATTAGCCTTAGTTGTTACTACCGAAGATTATATTTATGATACTGTACCAGGTATTATGATTGCTGCCTTACGTGTTCCTACAGCTGCCTTCTTCTTATTTGTTTTAATTAAGACTCATAAGGAAGAAACCAACACTGCAAAATTAATCTTCTATAAGGTTGTTGGTGCTTTGTATACTGTATGGTTTATTAGTTTACCAATTATTGTTATTATTTCATTTGCTGTTAAGGCATCTTATAGAGCAAAAGTTGTTGAGGGTATTTCACTTTCAGTAGATTTACTTAGTTATGTTGGAATGGTAATTATTTTATGGTATAGCCTTGCAAAGAAGTATTTCCAATTATCTGAAGATACCCAAGGAAATGTTTATGAAAATCTATAATTGTTTGATAAGGTGTAATAATAAATAACTAATTTCTTTTCATCATGTAGAAAAAATGTCAAGATGACTGACAACGAGAAGCAATCAACAGTGGTAAAAGAAAGACCGGAACAACATGTGTTAGTAGATGGAAAAATTGAGTATGAATTAGAAGAAATTTGTAACATCAAATTATATGGAAATATTACACATAATTTATCTTCAATAAATTATCAAAAAACTAGAAATAATTGTTGGGAAGAAGCACCTTTTCTAAAAGAACAGAATTTTAAAACGTTATACGATTTAAATAAATTAGAAAAAGAAGAATTACAATTTGAATGTGAAGATAATTTAATCCCAAAATATAATATACCTCTTTCTTCATCTTCTCGTAAAGATATAGAACATGTATTGAATCAAATTTTAAATATAATTAAAAAGGATTATTCTTTTAAATTATTATTATGTCAATTAATTGAAAGAATTTTAAAAAGTTCTATTTTTAAATTAAATAAGAATCTATTTATTAATTTATCTTTTTATTTTAAATCTTTATTTTTTGATAATTTTAATAAAAAAGAAAATATTGAAAAAGATGAAGATAAATATAATGATAACCAATTAGATGAATCTTTATTTAAAACTTTATTATTTTTATTATGGGAAGAATATATTGATTCTAATTTTATTGAAGATACTAAAGATATTAATAAAATTGAGATAAAAAAGGAAATTGATGAATTACAATTCTTTTTGGAATTTAGTTTTGCTTTTTTATATTTAAAATTAAAAGAATATAATAAATCAGAAATATATTTTGAAAAGATTTTACAAAAGAAAGATAAATTTACAAAATTAAATATATCTTATTTAAATTTAATTTATTCATTTATTTTAAGAATAAATTTTAAATTAAAAGAAAGTTTAATTATTTTAAGAAAAATTATTGAAATGTCACCTTTCAATAAACTATCTAATATGCATTTAACATCAGCAATTTATTTATGGATTGGTGATATTTTAGAATCATTAAAATTCTATATTTGGTCAATTGAATCTTATTTTAATTGTATAAATTTTTACAATAATCATCCAAATATAAATCATTATTTTATAATAATTGGTTTTGTATACTTAAAAATTGCAGAAATATTTATTTTATTAAATAAAGAAAAAAACAATGATAAATATATAATCTACGCAAAAGAATATTATTTAAAAGCAATTGATAGTTTAGAAAGTAAATTTTTAAAATTAAATAAAACTTTTATTGAGCTATCACCATTCACAAGAAATTTCAATCAATCAATCATTGCAATAAGGCTTGGGTGTATTTATTATGTTGAAAAGAAACATGAATTGAGTGAAAAATATTTTGGTATTGCTGAAAATAAGTTATTAAAATATGTGTAAGTATTTTTATAATTATTGTAATTTATACTTTACAAAAAAAAGAGGAGAAGGAAATAGTAATGAAGAAGATAACTATTCAATCGTAAATATTTTACAAATGTTACACAGAAAAATAGCAATTAATTACTGTAGATTAGATAAATTTGAATTAGCATCTAAATATGTTACTTATCGTTTAATAATTAAAAAAGATAATAATAAAGAAAATAATAGCTATAAAAGACAATTAGAATTAATGAAAGAAGAAAAAGAAAGAGAAAAATTAGAAAAGAAAACACATGCTAAAGGTGTCATTGCTCAAGATCATCCTATTTGTTTTATGGCTCTTTGTCTCATAGAATTAAAAAGAAAAAGATTTGATGAAGCGATAAGATATTGTGAATTACTATTTCAAATTGTTGGAGAAGAGAATGTAATGAAGCAACATCAACAATTTAAATCTCTTCCATTATTAACGATACAACGATTTATTTCAATTATTATTTCTATAATTGATAGATATGATTTGGCTCAAATTGTGTTAACTAAGGTATTATTGGAACACAAAGATTACAGTTTAGGATATTATGTTTTATTTCTCTTATCTGTGGCTAATAGAGATATTAGTTCAATTGTTGGAAGTTGGACAAAATTTAGACAAATACAAAATTATCAAGTGATGGAAGAGTATTGGCCATTTGTGCTTAATAGAACAGGTATTGTAAAATTACCAATATCTAAATTATAAATCTTTACAAAATATTAATCTTTCTAATGAGCCTATATTCATTTGAGATTAATAGATTTTCCTTTGTCAATAACGTTGTGAGGATAAAGAACACCAAAATGTAAAAACAGGATACAAACCGCCTGAAAAGTTGATGTTTGCAGTGCAGGAATTGTAGCTCTAGAACTATTCTTAAAGAAAAATTTGAATTTAGGGGATGCGCTGTCACCAACCAAAAACAGATTGTTTGGCGAGGGAAATTCCTAGAACGATTCCTTAAATGTAATTGAAAAACACAGGGCAACAAAATTAAGGTATTTTATTGTTGCTGGAATACTTTATTAATTGTTTAGGTACTTGGACATGGGTTATTGAATCCCATACTAAAAGTTAAGTGTTAAAATTAAATTAAATAAATAAGATACTTACTAGACTCCAGTTCTAATGTCTTTAACAATATCATAAATACCAACACCACCCATCAATAGTGTTGCTGAACCAGTAATAAGAGTGACACAGAAGATTAATATAGATTTCTTTCCCCACCTTTCAATTAAATATGTGACAAAGAAATAACCTAAAATACCAGCAATAAAGCCTGTCAAGCCAAATAATAAACCATAATCCCAAGGTAATCTACCTACAATTGCAAATTGAACAGTACTAATAGATGAAGTAAAGAAAATCACTAATTAAAATATTAAGTAAATAATTATGCTTAAAAAACTTACTAAATGCAGCAGTGGCAGCACCAACACTAGGATCAACACCTAATAATAAGAGAAGAGGTGATTTAATCATTCCTCCTCCTACACCTAGTAATGCAGCTAATATACCTGCAATTAAGCATGCACCAGGATATAAAGAAACGTTAATCCAATTCCATTTTACGTCACCCTCAACAAATTTATAACCAAGTCTCACTTTCTTTCTATATTCAATAATTAAATAAGCAGCAATTGCAATCATTAAAATTCCAACAATTGGGAAACTCAATGCAACTAAAACCCAATATACTGGACTACATGCTTTTAATCCAGGAATAATGCTTGGTGCACCGTGACCACCTTTTAATAAATTTAAAACGAAAATAATAATCCAACATAAAATTAATAATCCAATCTTCAAAAATGGTGTTCTTCTCTCTTTAGCATAAATCTTAGCTAATTGTTGTTGACTTTCTTCATCTAAATTATTTTCTTCTTGTGAATTGACAATTAAAGGATCTTTTTCTTCTCCTTCCTTTTTATTATCCTCAATAGCTCCATAACCATTACTGTCATTTTCATTCTTATTAATAGATGTATTTTCTTCTTCTTTTTTCTTTTTACCAAATTCTTGTATAGCTCTAGAAATACCTTTTTTAGCAGTAAGAATAGTTGTAAAACCCATAACTAAAATAACTAAGGCAACAATAACCCATTCAGGTAAAATAATATTTAAGAATACACCAATAATTGTACCTAATAATGTGGCAGGTTCCATCCTATTACAATTATTAATAATTATTTTAATATCTTTGTAAATAACTTACATTAATGCAATATCATAATCAATTAATGGTCTATCTGCAAATGGATGACGTTTAAACATTAATGTTCCAACATTAGTAATGGCAGCTCCAAAAATCATTACCTTACTTAAAGGAACACTTTCTGCTGCAGAAAACTGTCCAGCAACATGAAGTAACTATGTATGAATAATAAATTAATAAATATTTGTGTATAATATTATTACTTACTGGAACAAAAACACCACCACCTCCAGTACCACCAGCAGATGAAACAACTATAAAATGTTGTTAACTTTCACAGAGTTTCTTCATTAAAATTACTTACCACCGGCAAGGAAATTAGTAACTACTACAATAATATCAAAATAAGAGAAATAATCAAATAGATTTTTGTGTGCACAAATTCCTCCAGTATAATTACCATCTGTTTGGTTAATGTAATGACCAATAAATTGACAAGAATAAACACCATTAATTTGATCTACACATTGAGTATCTTCATTGCATAAAGAACAAGTATTATTAATACAAACTAATGTTTCTAATCCTCCACAATCTCTTTCTAATGTTTCAACAGTACAATTATTACCTAAAACTTTTATTAAAGATGCTTCTAATGGTGGTGCTTTAAAATAACCACTTATTTGACGATGATTTTCATTATCGGCAGTAATTATTGAACTAGTGGTTGTTTGAAGTTCAAAAAAGTTTTGATTATTATCGGAAAGAAAGTTAAAGTCATCATCATAAATGTATTTATCAGTTTTAACATAATGTATAATATTTAAATAACAAAAAATAAACAGAAATAATAAACAGCTTTTTATAATAGTAGCAGATTTCATCATATTTACTTTGTGTTTTTGTGAAAATTTTAAAGTAAATAAAAGTGAAAGGGTGTGAACAAAAAATCCTATTTTTTTGGCGTTTCCTGGTCCGAATTTTGGGTTAGTGATCCTCCAGGTGGACCTTCCAGTGCGGATTGTTTTTGTAAAAACATTCACACTTTATTTACAGTTTTTTACAAATAATCACAGTATCACAGAATGGTGCTGCTTGTTGTGTTGTTGTTGGGATGGAACTAGCTGTTGTTATTTGTGTTATTAATTCTTGTAATTTAAAGAAGGTCTTTAAAGGAGATTTATGTACATGAACTCTATATCTAACAATCTTTAAATCTTTTGATTGTCTTTGTAAAACTGAAAGACGACTTTTAGTAGGTTGTATTTCTTTCATACATTGAATAAAATATAATTCATCTCTTTCAAATTTATAAATATTACTAAGATATAATTCATTTTGTAATATTGTAAGTTTCCTCCAATATTTTGTAAATAAATTAAACTCCCAAATATCACAAAACTCTGCAACAGTAGTTGAACTATGGCATCCAGCAACAATAAATAAAGAATCATCAACAAGTAAAGAATGATGATAAAATCTAGTTGGAATTTCACTTCCAACAGTATTTTTAGTAAATATAATTCTAAATTCTAAAGTTTTTAAATTTAAAGAATGAATCTCATTTAAAGAATTATATTGTTTTTGTTGAGGATTAAATGTTAAACCTCCAAATATTATTAATTCATCATTATTATAGATATTACTTGAATGGTGACAACGTGGTTGTGGAATAAAGAATGTTTCAATTTCAGATAGATCCTTATTTATAACTTGTACTAATAAATTATCCTTAATGGAATAAATAAATAAATTATTATTTGGGGTATTTTCATTTGAAATTCCACCAAAAATAATTATAAAATTATTTTTATAAATGTTAGCGGAACAGCCAGATGTTAAAGAATTAAAATTTTTACAAATTGTAAAGTCATTATATAATTTAGGCCATTCTTTTTTAATTTCATTTTCTTCCAATTCATTGTAATTAGATCTAGATTGAATCTCATTAATTAAAACTCCATAAATATTGAAAGTATAAAACTTTTGATTAATTAAATCAAAAATATAATGATCTTTATCAATAATCATCTTATCATTCATCACTCTAATTATTAAATCATTTCGTAATATTGTATTTAACTTTTGAATTGTTTTTAACTCACTTCTAGGTATATTATTTGTATTAAGAATATTTAAAGTATTTGAATTAATAATCTGTACACATTGTGGTGCATACTCTACAGGACAACTTGCATTCACAAAATAATGTCCCTTCTCATTAGTATTTGGATTAAAGAAACAAAAACAACTTTCCTTTAACTCTAATAATAAACTAGAAGGGAATGAACAATACTCAAAAGAACGATCCTTTTCAAAATAGAGAGTTGTATGTTTTGTTAAGAAACCACCAATTGGAGCTTTTGATAAGAATCTAACACCATTTACGGCAATAACTTTTAAGTGTACAGTAATATTACCATTAATATATAAAATTAAATCTTGACCTATATTTAAATAATAATTTAAACAATAATTATAAATATTTGAAATTAAATAATTTAAATTAATACTACTTCCAAAATGTTGATTTAAAAAATTAATTTTAAAAGTTATTGCTTGTAAAGATCTAAAATTATTTTCATTTAATTTTAAAGCTTGTTTTGAAAAGAAATTATTTTCTTTTCTTTGATCATTAAATTCTTCATTTGAAATTTCTTTTAATTCATTTGGATTTAAATATAAGAATTGTGTTAAAAGTAAATCACCTGTTTTTATTTGTAAATTTAATCTTTGAAATTTACCAAATAAAATTAATTGTCTTTCTTGTAATGGTTTTAATTTAACTTTATATAACATTGAATGAGGTAATACTTTACAATAAAGATATTTAATATTTCCAAATTTATCAATTAATTGTTCACTTTCAAAATAATCATTTGAACAAAATGCAGTATTATAATAAGCATCATTATCAATTAATAAATTACTACATTGTAATTTAATACAAGGTTGTTCTTCTAAGATAACATCTGTTGTAAAGAATGATTCAGATAAATTTGAGAATTGTATTTCTATTTTTGTATCATTATCTAAATAGGTAAATTGTTGTTGTAAATTATTATCTTCATCAAATTTTGTAAAATCTTTAACTAAAAGTTCAATCATTAATTTTTTATGAATACCCAATTCAATTCCAATAAATTGATTTTTTCTTAAAATTTGTTTATTTAAAATTTTTAATAAATTTTTAATTATAATTTCTTTATCAATTTTTAATTTCATAATATTTACAACATCTTGTTCATTCTTTACAATAAATGTAATATTTTTAGCTTTGAAAATATAATTTATTTTATTAAATAATTGAAATTCCATTCTCCCGCCTAAAATATCTTCATTTATTTTTAAAACTAAACCATTTAATTTTTCACCTTCTCTTAAATGTAAAGATTTTCTTTGAAATAAATTTAAACAAATTGTTGATTGAGTTAAATTCTTAATTACTTTTCTAGTTGGTTCACATCTATAAATTGTTGTAAATTTATTTATCATTGTTTCATTTAAATATTTAATATCCTTCCCATTATTATTATTTGTGTTATTGTCGTTAATAATAAGGTTAGGGTTTAAGAGAAGAAGGTAACAAGAGTTGGTTTCTTCTTTTGTTAAATTAATTTGTGAAAGAAAATAAGTAAATGTAGAAGTAGAGACGTAAACGTGATTAGTTGTAACTAATTGTTCTTTTGGAGTTTTTTGAATAAAAAATTTATTTAATCTTCTTTTTTCTGTTGTTGTTGTTTCATTTTGGTTTATTGAATTATCGTTTATATTATTATTATTAACAATAGTATTACTCCCGATAGTAGAAGAAGAATTAGAGGATAATTGTTTATATTCAATATCGGAAAGCATGGATGTTGTATTTTTATTTTTTTTAATTCTTTGATCCAATTGAAGTTTGAATGGTTAAGCCAAGAGTTGATGTGCTCATTGATATTTATTTTGTTTCAAATTTAACTTTTAATGTTGCTGTGCAAAATCTCTACACTAAGTGACTTTCTTTCACTTCCTCTTACTTTTTGCGCAAAAACAAATTTTTAAAAAATGATTAACGATCGTTCCGAACAGGATGAACGTGATGATTGGATTAATAATAACAATAATAATAATGAAAACTATTTTGAAGGATTAAATTTACCTTCAAAAGAACAGTTAGAAGAACAAGAAAATTTTGTTAGAAAATTAGAAGGAGAAATTGCAGAATTAGAAATTGAATATGAAGATTATTTAACAGAAGATGATGACGAAGAAGAACTTTTAGATGAAGATGACAATGAAGAAGAAGCAAGAAGTTTATTAAATAATCAAACGTCAAGTAGTAATAATATGAAAGAACAACAAATAGAATTAGGATTAATTGGAAAAGAAATGAATTGGCAATTATTTGAACATCCTGAAATTATGGAAGGAAAGAACTTGATTTATTTTTACAATTGTTGTAAATTATTAAAGGAAAAAAAAATTGAAGAAATTTCACTCTTTTCTTTTTTAAATAATTATTATCATTTTAATCAAGATATCAATGAAGATGAAAATGTAGGACTTTATAACTTTTTTATTTTTCAAATGATTTTTCAGTTAACTGAAATTTTATTATTTTATTATAATAAAGGATGGATTAAAAATATGAGTAATAAAAAAGGAAATATAGAGAGATATGATGCTAATTTATTTTTAGAAAATATAAATTTTAAAGTGAATAGTTTAGAAAATATTATTAAAAGTCAATTTATAAATATTTCATTAAACGATGAATTTTATTTAAATTTATTTGGTCTAACTAAAAAGGAAATTGATTTAGATTATTTACCTAAAACATATCCAAATCAAGAAGAATTAGTATTTAATTTGGGTATTTTTATTTTACAACTTTTATTATTAAAAGAAGAAAAACAATTTTTAAGTAAAATTTTACATGAAAATAATGAAATTTCAATTTGTAAATTAGTTATTGAAAATAATAGAAGTCATAGTTATTTAATTAGATTTTTAACTTCAGTTCTACGTTATGATAATTATAAAAGAATTAATTTAATTAATTTAATGGATATTGAAGTAGTTCATGTATTATCTTGTATTTCTGAAGATCGTAAAGAATTTTTTGAAAAGTTAACTTTATCAGAAATGAAGAAGAAAAGTAATTTAAAGAATGAAAGTAATGATGATATGGAAAGTAATAATTTAGTTGATTATTTAAAAAATCATTTTTTAATTGGGATAGCATATTATGGTTCTAAAAAGCATGAAGAATGTGTAAATTATTTAAAACAATGTGTATTATTAAAACAAGAATTTGAAGAGTATATTTGTAAAGATTTATTATTTACAAAAGATGATATTATTAAATTTAAAGAGAATCCACCTTACTTTATACACATTGCTTATTCTTTTATGGGTAAAGCATTAGCTGAATTAAAAGAATATGATGAAGCAATGGTACATAGTGAAACATCATTAAAAGTATTATCTTCTGAATCAAATACAACTGCTTTATTTACAAAAGCTTATATTTTAGATAAAATTGAAAAGTATGAAGAATCAGAGAAATTATATGAACATGTACTTTTATTATATCCTACTTATAGTATGGCTCATAATAATAGAGGTATTTGTTTAAAACGATTAGGAAATCATAAATTAGCGATTGAAGAATATAGAAATTCTTTACAACTTGATCCTTCTAATCATTTAACTTATAATAATAGAGCATTATATTATAATGATAAACATCAAAATGAAAAGGCTATTTTATATTATGCTTTATCTATTAAGTTAAAACCTTTTTATCATATGCCTATTAGTAATTTAGGTTATACTTATTGTCAAATGTCAAAGTTTGATAAGGCTATTGATATGTTTACAAAATCTTTAAAGTTTAATAATACAAATATAAATGCATATGCCAATAGAGGGTATTGTTATATGAGAAAATTAAATTATCAATTAGCAGCTGCAGATTATATGAAATGCGTAAAAGATTTAAAGAATGAAGAAAGAAATATTTTATATAATTTATCTTTGTGTATGTTTAATTTGAAGAGATACAAGGAAGCTATTTATTACATTACTAAGGTTATACACAAGAACCCTAGAGATGAATGGGCTTTATATAATAGATCTTTATTTTATGAGAAGGAACATGAATATCATTTGGCTTTAGAAGATATTGATATGTTTTTGGCTTTATCACCAAACCATATTTCAGGATTGGCTCTACAAACAAGATATAAGGTAATGGTGAATAGAGTTACTCGTATTTCATAGCTCTGTAATAAATTATAATTGTAAAGTGTAAAATTGAAAAAAAATGAAAATATTTCGGGAACAAAACAATTAAATTCTCATAAAATGTTATAGTAACATTTTATGAGAAACTTTATTTACTTATTATTTCACTTTTTATCACTATTTGACCAACCCAAAGTATCACTTATTGCATTCATTGCATCAATTCCATTATTTTTAATACTTTCAGTCCAAGATTGTTCTTTTACATCTTCTTTTGGTCTGACCAATGCATCAGATACTTTTTCTGCAGTTCCAGATTTTTGATCACTATTGTCAACACTTTCACTGATTGCATCTTTTCTTGTTTTCAATTGATCTTTCATTTCATCATAACCTTTTTGTAATGAATTTCTGTTGTCCATTTTGTTGTAATTTGTTTTTTTTGATTGTTTGTTGAAAATAATTACAGATTCATGTGCCTTTTATATAGAAATCATTAGAATATTATTGTAATAACAATATTAATAATTCTTTAAAATTAGTTTTTGTGTGAATTTTACTATTTTTGTAAGTTTTAACCCCAAATGACAAAAGGTACTAATTTCAAATTTTTCCAACAAAGGTAGGCTATATAAAAAAAGTAATATGAGAAGAAAAAACTGAAGAAGAAATGTATTAGTGCTAAAAACATTTATTATTCAGCAATAATTTTAACATCTGTAAAATACAAATTATTGTAACAATCAAACAATAATGTTACAAAGACTGTATCATTACTATTTTCATACAAATTAAATTTACTCATTAAAATTACGGTAAAGAAACTTCCACAAGTGACAAAAATATTTCCTTTAGAAATATAATTATAGTTCTTTTGTACTTCATTAATTATTTTATAAGTTTCAATTTCTTGACAGCTCCCCTCAAATCCTAATTGACAATAACTAAACTACTTTTTAAAACACAAACAATTTGCTTTACTTTAAAGGGTAACTCAATTTTTTGAAAGGACAAAACATCCTGTGAATTTAGCAAACCGAGTTGACCACAAAAATTTTCACCGCAACAGTAAAGATTTCCGTTTAACGTCAAAAGAAAAGAATGACTAAAACCACATGAAATACTTTCAATTATGGTAGATGATTTACTTTTCATTAACTCCTGTATTGGAACTAGCGTGAATTTTAAACGACCATCTTTATCTCCAAATCCGAGCTGTCCATAATTATTTACTCCTGTTGCATAAAGTTCTTGGTAATCGGTTAGGAGGAATGAAAAGTTTTCTCCTGAAGCAATTTTAATTATTTTTCTATTAGGAACATCAAAAGGTATTTTTGTGAAATGAAATACTTTTTTTGTCAAGGAAGAGTAACCAAGTTGACCAAATTTATTTTCTCCAGTTCCATACAATTCATTAGTATTTTTTACTATAATTGTAAAATTTTCACCACAAATAACTAATTTTACGTTATGCTCTACTTTTAAGAAATCATTTATTTTTGCAATCAATCTACCTAAACCAAGTTGACCAAAATAATTTTCTCCGTAAACAAATAATTCATTTTTGTCATTTATAAAAACTAAATGATAAGCACCGCAAGTAATATATTTAATTTTTTCATTACAAGGTAATTTACGTAAAGAAAATTTATTTTTTCCATGTATTGAGGTTGACGATAAATAATTTATTCCACAAGTTAATATTTCTTGTTCTTCTTCAGCAACCAAGGTATTACCTTCCTCGATCGAAGATAGCTGTTGGTGTTTATGATTGTTATGACTAGCAATAGATTGTACTGCTGATGTTGGAAACATTTTTTTCTTTCTATTTATATAAATAGGTTGAACCTTATTGTTTTATAAAGAAAAAAGAGTGATTAAAGAATATCAAATGGCAATGACTTTTTTAAAACATTCTTGGTTTTGTTTTGCCCTGAAATTTATCCTAGCAGAATAAGATAACCATAATTTAAACTAGCCTAGGGCAAGAAAATTTTTTAAACAACTAAGTACAAAAGGACAAATAAGATTGCTAATTGTTAATGAAAACTTATCATAGGTTTATTTGCGATAGTTCTAATTTATTTGTATTTACTTTTTATCACTATTTGACCAACCCAAAGTATCACTTATTGCATTCATTGCATCAATTCCAGTATTTTTAATACTTTCAGTCCAAGATTGTTCTTTAACATCTTCTTTTGGTCTGACCAATGCATCAGATACTTTTTCTACAGTTCCAGATTTTTGATCACTATTGTCAACACTTTCACTGATTGCATCTTTTCTTGTTTTCAATTGATCCTTCATTTCATCATAACCTTTTTGTAATGAATTTCTGTTGTCCATTTTGTTGTAATTTGATTGTTTGTTGAAAATCATTACAGATTCCTTGTGCCTTTTATACGAAAACAGTCTGCAAATATCGTAATATTAATAATTCTTTAAAATTAGTTTTTGTGAGAAATACTATTTTTGTAAACTTTAACCTTAAAGAGCAAAAGGTACTAATTTCAAATTTTTCTAAAAAGGTAATATAATTTTACATATAATACCCGCTACAATAAACGTTTTACATTAATACCATTTTGTAATTCTGGAGCCAGAGCTAGATGGAAATCTTTTCTTTTGGTCCTTTGTTAACTTTCCATTCTTTTTGACATCCTTTGTGGATTCAGGCATCTCATTTTCCTCCTCTAGCTCATCAATTAACACTTCAAAATTGCCCAACCTTGGTTGCTTTCCATACTTATAATCTTTATACAACTTCTTATCTGGAAAACCATCATGAATTACAATAGAAAAAGTGTCATTTAAAAGACCCATCTTCAAGATTCTGTCAGAAACAGTTGTTGTTGTAAGGGAAGGAGAAGCGTTTACCTCTATTAACCAAGGTTTTAGGTCGCTATCTATCAGTAGATCATAACCGTACAACTCAAAACAATGTCTGTCATTAATTATTACATTTTTACAAGCAATTAAAGATTGCCTAAATATATAATACATATCATCAAATAATTTATCTGCCTTTTCTTTACCGTAAGTTGATTCTACATATAACCTTAGATTCTTAATAGTCCACTTTCCTCCATGTTTGTCATTATATTCTTCACCATGTTGTTGAATAGCAACATTGGTTAAGTGAATAAACATGTTATCCAAATCCTCAACATCATTTGAGTATTTTTCTGTACAAAATCTAGCAAATCCTTCAGTATATACGTAAGCCTTTAAAGGTTTGTACGAAGTGACTAAAACATACATTCTTAAATCAAATTTTTTACCTCCAACTAAGAAAGGAGAACTAATATATTTACTAACTACAAAGTTCTCTTTTACAGGTAAATAAGGATATTTATCTTTGGCCCACTTTTTAACTTGAGATAATTTTGTTATAATAAATATACCCTTTCCCTGGGCCTTACTTGAAGGTTTCATAATCCATAGTACAGAAGGATTTCTTTTATATTCTTCAACAAATAAACTATAATCTCCCGGTAATGTATAGGTAAGAGGTACATAATCCATTATATTTCTTTTATTCGGAGATGATGAATCTTCTAATTTCTCCATTTCTTTCTTATATCTCTTAATGTTTTTAACCATTAGATCCTTTCTGGTCAATTCGTAATGATTTGGAAAGTGATTAATGACTCTAATATTGATAATAGGAAAAGAGCTTACTTCCAACTACTTACTGAGCGTCCGATAATCTATATCCTGTTTCGGGATTGAATATTTGCTTTACATTTCCTACATTAGCCCAATAAATATTCCAATCATAATCTTTTGATAATTGTCATTCAAGGTAAATTAAATAAATCTTACCCTCATCTGTTCTAATCCATCCTCTATTTTCAAAATTATTAACAACTACAATCTTCTCAAAATCCGTTTTGTATTTCAATACAGTGTTACCATTATTTGACATATTTTTTGGAATACTAAGGCGCCAAAGGTTAGGAGGGAAATGATATTTGTCAGGTACTGTTCTATTTATTTTGTAAGTAAATTTTTTAATTTATTCATTAATTCACTACTGCCATAGCACCAATATGATCATACCATCTTACAACTTTATAAGTTAAATTTTCTAAATCTACTTTAATGAAATGTGTTTCAGCTTTATGATTATTGTATAAAACATAATAATAGTTATCATCAATACAAGAAGCACCTAATTCCCTAAATCCTATTGAATTAAAATTTAAAGTTTTACCATACGAAATAAATTGATTTGTTTTTAAATCTAAAATTGTAAATACTTCATCTATCACACCAACAATTCTATTTCTTTTTACGTCATATTCCGCATTTTCAATGAAATTATTTTTAATTGGAATTTTACCAATTAAACCTGCAGCATTCTCTTTAATTTTATAAACATAATATTGGGAAGGATACGTATTATTATTATTTACAATTACTGGAACAAAATAAATATTTTCTTTATTGTTATAAGCAAATGAACTACCAATAATTGTTGTAACTTCTTTCATAATATTAAATACTGTTTTATTACCATTATTTGATAAATCAAACATTGAAATACTGAAATAATCTCCACTTGCTACTACAGATATTATTTTATTATTAGAAAATAATTGAATATCCTCAGGAGCATTATCTCCTGGTAAAATCATTTCGGTTTTAAAATTTAAAGTTTTTAAATCATAAATATCAATAACACTTGAATCTCCTTGTACTCCGTATAATAATATTTGATTTTGTTGTGTATTAATTAGAATATTTGTATAACTTTCAATAACATATGATCCAAGCTGTGAATTATTTTGTAAAATATTGAAATTATTAGTTGATACCTTTGCAAGAGTATCATTATCTTTTAAATTATAAGTGGTGGCAATAATTACATTAGTTTCATCATAATTGCTCTTTATTCTTTTACCTTGAAGAAAGGTTGATGTCAACAACAAACATAACAAAAGCAAGACAGGAATGAATTTCATTTTTTCAAAAATGTCTATCCACAAAGTGGTACTACAAAAGAAAAATAAGGGCATCTATGAAGAAACCATTAGTTATATTCACCAAATTGTGTAGCCTTAAAGTATGTAATGTATTTCAATCAAATCAACAACCTCTAAATTTATAAAATATTTTTATTTTTAATTGCAACATCATTATGCATTTTAAAAAAATGCCAAATAATCATTTATTGAAATTGTTGTCTATAAAACGGAGGATGTTATTTCCGATTTCTCACAGCAACACGTTACAACCATTAGAAATTTCACAGATAAACAAAATATTTTATGAAAAAATTCCAAATATAATTTCATTTAATATTTTTAAAAAAAATGTAATTGTTAATAATGAAGAAGATATTTATTTGGTAAAAGAAAAAATTATTAAACATTCAAATACGTATAAACAAATGATTGAAAATGAAAATTTTTATTTTAATTATTTTAAAAAACAAATTAATAATTATTGTAACGAACATTTATTTATAATGGAAGATATTTCTTTATCTAGAGAATTTTTAAGTCATTTACAATTTATTATGAAAGACAAAATATTACAAAAACATTTACAACAATTTAATGATTTTAAGAAAATAGATTTTACAAAAAGTACACAACAATTAAATTTTATACTAAAAGAAGATACATTAGATTTTACAAAATGTAACATTGAACTGTTAATGGGACCCAGTGGAATTGGAAAAACATTTAAAATGTTTACAAGAAGTAGTTTTTATAATTTTTATTTATTGTATTTTACAAAAAACGATTTAAAATATTTATTAAAAAAAAGATTAACAAATTTAAATATTATACAGTTAAGTGTATTATATGAAAGTGAACTACAATTGTTAATGTTATTTAAATTAAATATATTAAAATATTTTTTAGAAAATTTTAAAAACACTACTTTACAAAATTTTATACATTTTCAACTTTTTTGTGATACATTTTCTTATAACGAATTACATGATATTTTTTACAATGAAGTTTTTCAATATTTAAATCTATTTAAACAAACCAATAACATTCATAATCAACAATCATTACTTTCTTACCATCAAGAAAGTTTACACAATTTAAATAAACAATTGATTAAAGAGATTGAAAAGATTACAAAAAAAAGAATAGGCATTTCTTTAGATAATGTTGAAATTTTCGAAAATTATTTTAGTTTATCAAATAGCCAATTTTCGTTTTGTAATAGTTTAGTAAAAATTTTTACATATTTTTACAATAATTTTTATAAAGAATTTTTATATATTGGATATTCTGGAACGTTGTTTTGTAAAAATGAAATGATTGACAGTTTTACAATAACTAATAATAATAATGAAAATATTATTATAAGTAACAATAATATAACTTTAAATAATTATATAAACTTATTAAATAGCAAACTTGATTTTATTACGAATAAACAAGAATTATTTCAGTTTTATGGAATGTATTTTAAAGATATAAAAGATTTACAATATGTAAATATAATAAAACAATTTGGCAGAAAGAAATTAGCAAGTAATATTTGTACA
The DNA here is from genome assembly GCA_902984215.1 of Willaertia magna. NCBI lineage: Eukaryota > Heterolobosea > Eutetramitea > Acrasida > Naegleriidae > Willaertia > Willaertia magna. Next base: position 42,777 of record CADWAF010000662.1, read on the forward strand.
AAGTTTCTTGAGATTATACAAAATGAAAAAAGAAGTGATTTAGACGAAGTTATTGTAAATACTTATAATGAATATTGTGAAGATTTATTACAAAAATTAAAATATTGTATTACAGTAGATTCTAAATTTATGAGAGAATTATGTGGATTATTTTTTACTTGTTTTTTAAATTTACAAACAACTAATACATGTTTCGTTACAAACAACACCAATTTAATCAATTTAAATATTTGTAAAATTTACAATAACGAATATATAAATGACAATGAAAATATAATAGACAACGAAGAAAATTTAATTTCATATAAATGTCAATTATTAAAAGAAAGGTTTATTATTGAAACAATTTTTAAATTTGCTAAAGAGGAGAAAGAATTATTTTTAAATGAAATGTTAGAATTTATTGCAACAACACCAGAAATTTATAGAAATGTTACAATGGGCTATTTATTTGAAGTAATTGTTGGATTAAATTTAATGTTAAATAATGACAGTATTAAATTAAAGGATTTACTTAATAATGGAGAGCATTTACTAAATAATTATTTGCAAACTAATAATAATTTACAAGAAATGAATTTAATGATTGACGAATTAGGATTAGTGACAGATTATTATTTTGAAAATGAAAATGAATTTTTTGAAACAATTTTAAAAGTCAGAAAACAATTAAAAGAAGGAAAATCTTTAAATGAAATTACAATGTCAAATGTTATTATGAATAAACTATTTAGATTGTCAGAAATGAATCATAAAGATTTTATTTTAATTCAATACAACAAAGAACTAAATGATTTAATTATTGTTGAATTTTCATTTAAATTTAGTATTAAAAAAGTAACTCACTTAGAAGTAATAAAATCTTTTTATCAATTAAGAACAGATATGTGTTATATGATTGAATATAATGATAAACTAGGTTATCAACAATCAAATCATTTACATAAATCAATGAAGTATTTATTAAAAGAAATGAATAGCATTCCAACTTTTAAATTACATGTTTTTTATCCTTATTATGAATTAAAAAAGAATCAAACATTGATAGAATTAGCTAAACGAAGTTCTTCTAGTTTTATGAGTAACAATAATAATTTATATGAATATATATTAACGAAAATTAATTTTAAAGATATATTAACAAGTGAAAGTAGAGATCAATTACAAAAACTTACAATAAAGAAGAAGAAAGAAAATTAATAAATCGTTACGAAATTACAAATGTACTAAAAATTAATATTTATACAATGTTTTCCATATAATAAGGCTCTCATTTTTCTCAATAATCAAAGTTTTTGTATTTCAAGAGCAGGCATTGATTACTTCTTAACAAAATCACTGTTTTTCTTTACAACAGTTCTAATTTAGGTTGTAATTTTGATTTTAAGTTTGGAGACGTGAATTAACATTTAAATGTTATTAGAGTTTCATCTTATTCAATACAAAATTATAAATTCCCTTAGACTGAAATGAAACTTTCTTTAAGCTGGAAATGTAAAGAGCATTTCCTCTAATAATGTTGTCAATTTGACTTTGTTCTGGGAAATAAAATTTGAGAGTTTCAAGGTCTACCTCATGATTTTTGGAACCATTTAAATCCTTCACAAAAGCAATGAATTGTGAACATGAAGTAGATAGTCCACTCCTGAGTATTCTATCACTTATTTGAATTTCTACACAATAACGAAGAAATGTCAGATCTACATTTCCATACTTAACTATTCTCTCACAGATGCTTAGAAATTCCATTAAATACCCACAAATTTCGAAAATTTTGGAATGAATGTCCTTGCTTATTTTTAGACTATTAAGATATTCTACTGCCTCGTTATGGGTTACTTCTCCTACAAAAACACATGCAAAACATTTTAGAGGATATTTTGAACTTCTATGAATGATGTGAGATCCATAATCTGATGTAATAAAGACAAAACGAGCTTTTGTGGTTGACTGGGCAATGTTAAATAAGGTAATTAGTAAACTTTCTTTTCCGTCAAGTTGTTTTATAGTATCTTTATTTTCAAGTATGTTAATGGCATCAATGAAAATAATTGGTTTTTCCTTCATGCTTTTTGAAGCAACCAATATAGAGTTGAACCATTGTTTAATATCTGAGTTGCTTGATAGTTTGTTCCACCAAATTACAACTGGAGCCAGAAATCCGGTTACACTTTTCAGCAATACTGATTCAAAGTCTGTATTAGTTGCTGTGTAAAAAAGAACAGGATAGTTTTTGCTTAATTCATGAGCCATATGTTTGCATAAAGTAGATTTTCCAGAACCTGATGGTCCTTCTACCAAAATTGAAAAACCTCCATCAAGGCAATTCTTCAACATTGTTTCAATTTCCTTTCTCTTCAAATAAATCTTATTATCAGGTTTCTCGATCTTACGAAATAAAAACCATCTTGCGAAGAGAACAAAAAAGAAAAAATAAAAAATTACCAAACAAATTGCTCCATAATATCCAAAGATAGAAAATAGTGTGTAATCTTTAAGAAAATTCCAATCAATAACCGAATGAAAGAGAATGGTTAAAACAACGACTATTACTACTTGCATAATTGATAAGGCATTATTGTTCATTTTTTTTAATTGTTTTTTTAGAGGGTGGGTTATGTTTACAGTTACGAATTAAGGCTTTTTATTTAATCTGAGAAGTTATTACTTCAAGGGTAGAAACTAGCATTTTTGTAGATGAATGAAATTAATTATTTCAAAATTTATTTTAGTTACAAAATTGGTGGAAATCGATATAGGAAAAAACTAAAAAAAAATTATTACAAATTTATTTAACAATACAAACAAATAGTTATATTTCTATAATAAATTATAGAAATACTATGAATTGGATAATAAACATTATTTATTTATAGAGATATCGAAAAATACTTTATATTTGATCAGTGTTTATTAATTAAAGAAAAAATATAAAATAAAATTTATTTTACTGTACGTTATTTAAATAAAAATATTAATTTTGTAAAATTTTTTTAAAAAAATTAATTATAAATCGTTATTAAAAATTAATTATAAATCGTTATTTAAATAATATTTATAAAAAACGTAAAATTTATAACAATAATGAAGAACAATTAAATAAAATTATTATTAACAATATAGAAACATAAAAAAATGAAAATAAAATAATTAAATTAACAAAGACAATACTAAAAAATAATTATTTAAAAACTAATTCATTTTTCTTTTTATATTAGTTATCAATAATAAAGTATTTAAATTGTAATAATATTAAAAGTTTTTATTAATTAATTGAATTAATTATATTTTATTAAGATTTAATTTATTTTATAAGTAAAACTATTTTTAAAAATAATTTTAAATAATAATAATTTTAAATCTGATTCAAATAATTTTAATTTTATTTGTAAAACCATATTTAAAATAAAACAAAGTAATAAATTTAAAATTTTTGAATATATTTTATTTAAAAAATCTAAAAAATCTAAAAAACATGATTTTTGATTAAAAGTATTTTTATATAAGGTTTATATATGAAATTAAATTATTTTTAAAAATTAAATTGTATTATAAACTATTATAATAAAAAATAAAATAATAATAATTTATTTTAAAAATCACAAGTTATTTATTTTAATAGATTAAAATAAATATATATTTAATATAATATATTATTGAAAAAATTATGATTTGATATTATAATTTATTTAATTTTTATTATTTCATTTAAATATTTCTAAATATCTTTCTTATTAACCTTAAAAATTCAGTAATAAAAAATTTATATTTAATATAAAAGTTAATAAATTGTTTTTATAAAATAAATATAAATAAAAATTTAAAAATTTTCAATTAAAAGCAATACAGTTTGATATTATTAATAATTTATTTCTTTAATTTATTAATTATATCAATTTATTATCAAATTTTTTAAATACTTTATATATTTATCTATTTTTTCAATTAATTAAAAATTAATTATTTTTTAATATAATAATATTAAAAATTTTATTTTTACTTTTTTAAATTCTTATAAATAATTTTTTTAATATTTTTCATTGTAAAACAAATTTTAAAAATTATTATAAAATTAATAAATATTGATAGACCATTAATTTTTATATTAATGTTAACAATTATTTTTTTTATTAAAACTTTCTATTTTTTTAATCATTTAATTTATATTTTAATTTAAAAAAAATAAATATATATCTTTTTACTTAAATAGATACTCTATTAAAAGAAGAATTAAGTATTATATAATTAATAAATTAAAAAAAGTTTAAATATTATTATATTAGAAGTAAAAAAAAATATAATAAAAGTAAAAATAGATTGTATATTTGATTTTTGATAGGTTTTTTAAAAAATAATATTTTTTTAAAATTTAATTATTATTTTTTTATAAAATTAAAATATTTATTTAAAAGTTCTAACATTATTATAATTTAATTTACTTAAATTTATAAAATGTTTTTATAATAAATTTTTTTAATTAAACTCAATAAAAAATTTATAAAATATTTAAAATTAAAATTAAAATTTTATTAAATAAAAAAATATATCTTAATTTTTTAGTTATAATTTAAAATTAAAATTATTAAACATTATAATATTAATATTAAACACTTTTTTTTAAAATAAAAAAGCTTAAAAAAAATAAAATAATTTTTTAACATTATTATTATCAAAATTTACATCATTATCATTAAAATTAAAATTTATATCATTAAAGTCAAAATACACATTATTAAAATTAAAATCTATATTATTAAAATCTTTACAATCATTAAAGTCAAAATTTATATTATTATTATCAAAAACAATATTATTCTTGAAAAACATAAATTTTATTAATTATATATTAAATATTAACTTAAATAATATAAATATAAAAATAATCTTATTTAAAATAACCTTCCTAAAAAAAATAAACATTTAATAAAATTTACTTTAAATAAATATATTATAGACAATGATTTGTATATAAAAATAGATTTTAATTTTTATTAAAATATTTTAAATAACAAATAAAAAATAAAGAGATATTTAAAGATTTTAAAGTTAATTATATTAAATATATTGAATAATATTTATTAAAAAATAATATATTTAAAAACTTTAATATTAAAAATAAATTTAAAAAAAACTAATATTAAAATAAAAAACAAATTAAATTTAAATTTTAAAGAATTTGTATTTATTATAATAAATATTAAAAATTATATCTTTTACATTTATAAAATTAGTAATATTATTAAAAGATTAAATAATAAAGAATTAAAATAATAAAATATAAAAAGATTTTTATTATAATTAAAAATAAAATATAACTTACTATTAAATAAATTTATAATAAATTAATAATTAATAGATATAACAAATAAAATTAATATTAAATATAGTAAAATTAATAATTTATTTAAATACATTAAATATTTTAAAGATATTACTTTAAATAATATATTGAGAAGACATAAAAGATATTAAATTTATTTTATAAATCCTATATTTAATTAATTTAAAAAATATAACATACCTTTACAAAAATATATTTTTAAACTTATTTAATTTAAACAATATTAAAATTAATTATATTTTAAGATTAAAATATAAATTTTGTTACATTTTAGTTATAATAAATAAAAATAATTTTTTTTTATAACAAATAATAAAAAAAATATTAATTAAAACAAAAAATATTTTAATCGATATTGCAATTGGTATATATAATGAAAATGTTAATAAAAATTTTATCAATATTGATTATATTTCAATAATGTTTATTAATGAATAAAGTTTTAAAAATTAAATTTAAAAAATATTAAAAAAACATTATATTTCTAATATATGCATTAAAAAAATATATTATATTATAAAAAAAATAATTAAGTATGTAATAAATTTGAATAATAATAAAATAAAAATAAATAAAATAAATAAAATTATTAAAAAAATTATAATAAAATTTATAAAATTATATCAATATTTAAAATTTTTTTTAATAATAATAAACAATTTAAATTTATAATTATTTTAAAATTTAATTACTATAATTTAATAATTTATTTTATTACTTTAAAAGAATTTATTTATAAATATAATATTAATGATTTATTAATATATTATAAAATTAAATTACATGATTTGTATGAATTTATTGTTAAAAATAATAAAGTAATTAATTTTATATTGAAATTTATTATAGATACAGTTAAAAAAATTATTAATATTATTTTTTTAAAATTAAAGAAAGCCTTGATTAAAAAAAGTAAAATAAAGTATTTGTGTAAGAATAATAAAAATATAATATATCATTTACTTTTTAATACTTATATAAAAAAATTAAAATAAAGTAAAAAATTTAAGGTGAAATAAAAAAAAATTAAAATTTTTATTATTATTTTTAAATAAAAATTAAATAAATATTTTTATTTATAAATATTTATAATAAATATAATAAATTTTAATAAAATATACAATTATATTTATATTAACAGTGTAATAATTATAAAAATATTTATATTATACTATTAAATAATATGGGTTTGGGTTTGGGG
>CADWAF010000665.1:0-27047 GCA_902984215.1 Willaertia magna
TAAAAATTTTCAAAAATAAAAAAATGCTGAAAAAGTTTCAAACAAAAATTTTCTCATCTTCTTCATTAATACTTCCGCAACAAAGATTAAATAGCAATTTCATTATTTCACCTCTAATTTGCCAACAACAAAAACGATTTGTTAGAGCAAATGCCAATTTAAATGTTATTATTAAAAAAGATTTTCAATATTTTGTTGAAGGTGAAGTTGTTAAAGTTAAATCGGGTTATATGAGAAACTTTCTTTTTCCTAATAAAATAGCAGATTATGCTACAGAAGATAATTTAAAGAAATTACAAGAAGAATTAACGGAAGAAAAGAAAAATTTAATTGAATCTAAGAAGAGAGCTCTTCAAAAACGAAGAGAAGAAGAAAAGAGACTTAGAAGAGCAACTTTAGAAGCCGAAGGTGCAGAAGAAGAAGAAACAACAACTACAACAGAAGAAGAACAAGCAGAAGAAAATAAAGAAGAAAAACAATAATCTTTTTATTATGGATTTGTTTGGATAGGAAAAAACTTTGGCCTAGTTTTATAAAAAGGCTACTTTAATAAATTTTATTATTTACAATAAAAAAGTTGTAAAGTTTTTATTTTTCAAAATATTTTTTGAAACAAAATAATGAATGCCAGAGATGGATTGGATTTCTCAATAAATGTTTATTTTGTTGATGACAAGAAAGATGATAATGAATTAAAACATCAATTAAAGCATCCATTATTGAAAAGTTTTATTATTTTACAATTAATAGAAAAAACAGAACTTTGTTTTAAAGAACTTGATGAAATTATATCTACAACAATAACTGTACAAAACAAAAAGTATAATATTCGTTTAGTAATTAATTCTTCCTCATCTTCTTCTATTGATTTTCCATATTCATTATCTTTATCTTCTCCCTTTGTTTTTCACTTTCCGACAGACCAACCACAAACATCTAATAAGAAAGATCAACAAAACAAAAAGATAACAGTTGGGGGATTGGATAAAGAATATGAACAAGTTAAAAAAACAATACTTCAAATGATAGAATATAAAGAAAATAATATTAGTTCTGGTATTATTATACATGGTTTATCGGGAACTGGAAAAACAAGATTAATACAAACAGTTCTACAAGATTTAGAAATTAATTCCAAAAATATTCAAATTATTCATGCTTCAATGTTTAATAGTAAAATTTATGGACAGAATGAAGTAAAATTGAAACAATTATTCTTTCAAGGTAATACAACTTCTTCTAATAGATTTGTAATTTTAGAAGATTTAGATCAATTAATACCTTCAACTCAATTAATAGAACAAAGTGTTGTTTCTCATAAAGGAGGTAAAAGATTTATTAGTACCTTATTACATTGCCTAGATGAATGCCCTAAGAAAAGAATAATAGTTATAGGTATAACGAATCAATTCAATAGATTAGATAGTGCAGTAACAAGATCTGGTAGATTAGATCAATTAGTTTTAGAATGTCCAATACCAAATGAAAATCAACGATTTGAAATATTAAAATGTATTTGTAATCAATGTAATATTGAAAGTAATATTGAAATAATAGAAAAGATAGCTAGTATAACTCATGGTTTTGTTGGTTCTGATTTAAAATCATTATGTAATGAAGCTATTCTTCAATACTTTTTGAAGGTAACCACTAACATTGATACAGCGGAGAAGGAAAGTAATAAGGTTGTATTAGGATTAGAACATTTTGAACAAGCCTTAAATCATGTAAAACCAAGTGCCATTCGTCATATATTAGTAGAAGTACCTAAAGTATTTTGGAATGATATAGGTGGTCAATCAAATGTTAAACAATCATTAAAGGAATGTGTTGAATGGCCATTTAAATATGATCAACACTTTAAAAGAATGAAGATAAGACCTCCTAGAGGTGTTTTATTATATGGTCCACCTGGTTGTAGTAAAACATTAATGGCTAAAGCGTTGGCTACTGAAGCTAAATTAAACTTTTTGGCAGTAAGAGGACCAGAACTATTTAGTAAATGGGTTGGTGAAAGTGAAAAGGCAGTCCAACAAATATTTGCTAAGGCAAGACAAGCTGCTCCTTGCATTATATTCTTTGATGAAATTGATGGGTTAGGTGTAGCTAGAGGAAGTAGTGGAGGTAATTCAGTTGGTGACAGAGTTTTATCACAATTATTGAATGAATTAGATGGTGTTGATCCTTTACAAGGAGTAACAGTTATTGCTGCAACTAATAGACCTGATTTACTTGATGAAGCTTTCCTTAGACCAGGTAGAATTGATAGAATGCTTTATGTTTCTCCTCCTGATTTAGAGGCAAGAATTGAGATTATTAAAATTAATCTTAAAAAGATGTCTCACAATATTTCAATAGATCAAGTAAAACAATTAGCAACAACAACAGAGAATTATAGTGGTGCTGAAATGTCAGCTTTATGCAGAGAGGCAGCTTACTTGGCACTTCATGAGAATATTCATGCAGAATTTGTAGAATTTAAACATTTTGAAGAAGCTTTACAAACTGTCAAACCAAGAATTACACAAGACATGTTAGAGTTTTACAAAGATTTTGCAAGCAAACATCGAGCCTAAAATTATTTATTGATAAAAAACAGCTTTTCCACTAATTATATCTTCAATATTATGTGAATATTTATGATTTTCTTCACCAAATTGAATTGCCATAAGTTTATCCCAAAGTTTAATTGCTAAAGATTCTTCTTTTGCAGGAACAGGAATAGAATAATCTTTACCTAAATAATGAATTGAACTAACAGGAGAAACAACACAAGCCGTTCCAGCACCAAATGCTTCAATCATTCTTCCACTTTCAACATCATCTATAAATTCTTTCATTGTATAAACTTGTTCACTAACATTTTGTTTCCATTCATCTCTTGTAATCTCAATAACTGATTGACGAGTAACACCAGGTAAAATTATATCAGCAAGAGGAGCAGTAATTAATTCTTTCTCTCCAGTCTTTGGTGATTTTCTATAAAAGAATATATTCATTGTTCCAACTTCAGTAATTTGGTGGTCAGCACCAAATAACCAAAGTACTTGATTGTATCCTTTTTGTGATGCTGCAATTTGTGGCAATATTGTTGGTCCATAATTTGCTCCAATCTTTGAATTACCTGTTCCTCCCGGAAATGCTCTTACAAATTGTGGATCAGCTAATAATTTAACTGGTGCAAATCCTGACTTAAAGTATGGTCCAACTGGACAACAAATCACAAATAATTTAGCACTATTTGGTGGTAAAACACCTAATGTACGTTCTGTACTAATTACTGTTGGTCTAATATATAATGAATATCCCTTCTTATCAGGTACCCAATCCTTTTCAATTTTAACAAGCTCTGCTAAACATTTTAAAAATTCTTCTCCATTAAAATTCTTTTTTTAAAATAAATAATTAAAATTAAAATTAATAAATACTTACAGGTAAACCTAATCTAGCACTGGATCTATTCAAACGATTTGCATTTAATTCTGGTCGGAAAAAGTAAACATTATCACCGTTCTTATAAGCTTTTAATCCTTCAAAACATTGAATTGCATAATGAAGTGAAGAACATGAAGGAGCAATTGATAAATCATGATATGGAACTATTTTAGGTTCTGTCCATCCTTTGTCACTTGTCCAGTCAATTTCTAACATATGATCAGTAAATGTTTTACCAAATACTAGAGTTTCCCATACAGGCTTAGTTTGTAAATCTTTTGCTTTTTCAATTGTTAATTTTTCATGATAGAAATTTCCATAATTTCCATTACGAATGGATGTATGGTCATCTTTTAATTCATCAACTGGAGTTTTATGATAATTAATTATATTATTAGAGGTATTTAATGACCTTTTAGTAGTTGTGTTAATTATTTTGTTGAATCTTGTTGTTTTTGTTATACCTGTACTCAACAAACAAGAAGCGTTGTTTTTCTTTGAAACTTTTTGGATGGCGATGGTTGTGTTTTTTAGCATTTTTTTCTTTCAAGAAAGCATTAACGCCTTAAATGTGGGAATTTATATGATTATTGCTGAAATTAAGTTTACAATGTCGGATTCTCCTAAAATTTTGTTGAAGAGTAAAAATTATTGGTCTAATAATATTTGTGTATTGTGCCTCTTATTGGGTAATTAGTTGCCTGGTGATGATTTATGGAGTTGTGTTTGTTGAGGTAGAGTTTGTATTAATGCAAGCAAAAGGCGTTAGTTTTTTTGTGTTAGTTTTTTTTGTTGATGTTTTGAAAGGAGCCTCAAATTAAAGCAAAAAAGCATCTTCTCGTTTGGACTAAATAAATCCACGCCGTTGATGTATATTAATTATCTTTTGAACTTAAAAGTCTCTAAACTAAATGAGAATGTAAACTCTCTTGTTTAAAGTGTATAAAACAAAAGCACAATAAATTATTTTCAAATATTTATTATTGTCTACAAATTAAAGCCAAATAGTGACCATTTATAGCAATTTTTATAGTGTTCTCTTTCTGAAGAAGTAAAAGCCTTGCCACAAAAGTAGCAAAATTTAGTTTTACAATTGGAACATTTCATACTATTACACCCTCTAGTTTTTTGTATTACTATTCCACAATTTGGACATGTCTTAGCTCCTTCTTCTTGAATCCATTGTTTAAATAATTCATCTTGTTTTGATCTATTCCTTAATTCGTTCTCTTCACAACTTATTCCTTGATGCCACTTCTTTAAACATCTGGCACAAAAATCCATTGAGCAATGAGTACAATGAACATTGATTGGAGGAGGTCTTTTATCATTTTCAAATGAAGGAGTAAAAGGAGAAGAAGATGAACTACTACTTCCAGTATTTGTTGTTGTTGCATTTGTCACTGTCGTTGTACTACTGGCTGTTGTATTATTACTTATATTACTACTCATCATTAAGGCACCAATATTATTTGTAGACACCGAATTATTTTGATTCATAGATTGAAGTCTTTCTTTCATAAATTTAGGTGTCATTGGGGTCATTGGTGAAGAAGGTGTTGGTGACTCAATAATAATTGCATTCCCACATTTTGGATTTGGACACCATATTAAATCTTTCATTCCACCTAAGGCTCTCTTTAATGAAAATTCTTCAAATTTCTCAAATAAATCTTCTTTATCATCAATTAATTTACCTTGATTTAAAATTTGTTTTACTTCATCTACAGATAATTGTCTATCACATTCTAAACATTTAATATTATCCACATCTGCAGTCAATATTTTATCTTTTACATATTCATAAATACAATTAGAACAGAATTTATGATTACAATTATCCATTATATAAATACCATCTTCTGCTTTCTTTTGTTCATAACATATTGGGCATTCTATTACTGTATTTTCTTCTAAATCATTATTACCTGAATTTCCAAGTTTTAAATAAGAATCAACTTGTGGTTGTTGAGTTAATGAACTACCAACTGAAAGACTAAATATATCATTATCAAAAGATAATTCAGTATCATCTAATTGTGTTTTCTTAACTACATTATTACTAGTTGCTGTAAAAGTACCTACAATAGAATTAAATACAGTACTAATAATATTCTCACCACCATTATTACTGGAAGGAATAGTAGAATTTGTTGGAACTCTTTGATTTAATGAAGCTCTTGCTTTCTGTTGCAATTTAGCAGGATTATTTTTCATATAATCAATATTTTTCTCTAATACTTCTCTTAATAAAGAATAATTAACCCAACCTTCATAACTCAACCAACCATCATTATTTTCTTGAATATTAGTTGGTGGATAAATTTCAACAAAACAAATACTTTTACGTAATTGAGCTAATTTAAATAATAATTGAATTTGATTTTCACTAACATTATTGAATCTTAAGTCTAATTTAATAATTGAACTATTTACATTTTGAATTAATGAATTTATAATTAAATCACATCCATTAGATTGTATACCTGTATTAGATAAATTTAAAAAAGTTAAAGTAGTATTCTTTAATAAAGCAAAAGATAAATATTTAGCTCCTAAAATTAATAATTGATTACCACTTAAATCTAATTCTTTTAATCCAATTCCAACATTATTATTTGTTACCATTAATAATTCATATAAATATTGTATTCCCCTTCCAGTAATTTTACTTCCACTAATATCTAATCTTCTAATTGAAGAACCAAAATTAGTTTGTAATAAAGTATAAGAAATCATTTTAAGATCATCATCATTAAAGTTTTGATTCATTAAATCTAATTTAACTACAGGTTTACCTTTCTTTATATGTTCTGTATAAATATCTAATATTATAGGTAATGGTGAAATATTATATTGTTTACATAATTGTACATATGTTTCTATTAATAAATATTCTACTCTTCTTTGATTATAATGTTCATTAATAACTGGTTGTAATTCATGTGGTTGATAATGATATTGAATTGGATCATCTTCTAATAAAATAAATAATGCATTTTGTTTAACTTTAACTGATTGAATAATATGTGTCTTTTTAAAATATTCATCATTATAAATGATTGATGTATCATAAACATATTGAGCTCTTTCTTGTCCAATAATTGGTGTTTTACCTGGTTGACCAAAATATCCATTCATTATTTGATTACTACTTAATAATGGTGAAGTTGACAGCAGAGGATTAAATTGACCAGCATATCTACGATTTTGTTGTTGATCTATAATCATTAGTTGTTGATTTGGAATTAAATAATTATTCATTGTAGTTGGTTGATTATTATGATTGTGGTTACATACATGATTGCTGTGATTACATACGTGATTATTATGGTTATGAGCGTTTGGATTGTATTCATTTGCATTCATTACTTTAAATGGTTTCTTTACAACAATGTCATATCTTATTTGAGATAAATCTTGTACTTTATCTACAAAAACATAATCATCCATTGGTGGTGTATTTGTGTTATTATTATTATTTATTGTAGCATTAGTTTGAGGAGGTAAATAATTAAATGGTTGATTGTAATTTACAGAAGATGTTTGTTGAAAATTGTTGTAATTATCATTAACATATAAATTATTATTTAATGAAGGTAGTTGAGGTTCGGAATAATTAATTGTTGGATAAAGAGAATTAGATGCCATTGGTTGTGTTGTAGTAGGTAATAGTTGATTGGAAAGATTTGTTGGTGGCTGTATTAAATTATTATAATAATTCATTTTAGGTGGTTGTTGAATCATACTATTTACAGTTGCACCATTGTTATTTAAAATTACACTACTATTTATGATTGGTTTTTTTATAATTTTAACTTCATCTCCCGGTATAAACACAAGATGAGGGATATGACATGTTCCTATTAATTTAGGTTGATTTAAATTATTATTTGTAGTATTGTTATTGCTGTTATTATTTGTGCCGCTACTATATGAATATATAGGCACTGTATTTATAGATGATCCATAAGATGTACCAATATTATTGTTACTATTACTTTGTGTATTATTACTGTTAGAAAAATTTTGTTGAAAAGTAGAAGAGGTAGGAGTATTTCCCATGAAGAAAGAAGAAGAAAGATTTTTTTGTAATGTTTTATAGAAGAAAAGAAAGAAAAGGAAGAAGGCTATTTAGAATCTTGGATTCTTGAACACTTGGTATTTTTTGTTTTTTTCTTGTTTGTTTGGTTTTGTTATACTCTTGTCTAATTTTTACTTTTGCTAAAGGGAAGAGGTCTATTTGGAAGGAAAATTGATATTCTAATGAATTACAATTCCGACAATCAAACTATTTTTTAAACCCTTCTTATTAAAATAACATTTAAATAATTTGTTATGATCAGATGACACCGCGCAATAAGCCTTTTTAAAAAGAAAAAAATGAAATACGATTCACCAACACAATCAACTACACCTACATTGATTTCACCCAACAAAGACAACACAAATCATACAAGAACAAATTCTTCTTCAACCCCGATACTAACACGTACAAGATCTCTAAAAAAGAAAGGTAGTTTTTTTCATTATCTTCATGGTGAATTACATTCTAGTTTACTAAAAAAAGATCATTCTACTCCTACCTCTGGTGGTACTCCTACTTCACCTACTAATGAAGATTCAATTCAAATAGATTCTACCTTAACAACACCGCAATCTTCGATAATTTCACCATTAGAAAATAATTTAATTACAAAAAAAAGTGAAATAATTACAAATAATTATCCGTTACCAACAACTACTCAAAATAGAATGGATAATGCAAAAGATGTTATTTTACAACCTGAACAATTATTAAAAGATATTTATAATTTTTTGACAGTACCTTTTTATTTAGAAAGTTTTTTATTTTTTGGTTTTTTAATTTGTTTTGATACTTTATTATTTTATTTTACTTTTTTTCCTTTACGTATTTTGATGATATGTTTTTCTTTAATATTTAAAAGAAAAGAAGAATTAACTAATTCTGGAATATCTGATTTATTAAAATGTTTTTGTGTTTTATTAAATGTTTACTTAATTGGGAAAATTCCATTTATTGCAGATTATAGTAGATTGTATCATATGGTTAGAGGTGAAAGTTCATTAAAACTTTATATGATTTATGGAATGTTAGAGGTTTTTGATAAATTATGTTCTGCGTTTGGACAAGATTCTATAATGGCTATGTGTTATTCTGCAACAGATCCTAAATTTAAAACCGAAACTGGAAGTGAAAAAAGAAAATTAATATTAAATTCAATAATTAGTGTAATTATACATTGTATTTATATGTTTGTTCACACTGTAGTATATTTATTAAAAATTGTAACACTAAATGTAGCTTTGAACTCGAGAAGTCAAAATTTAATTACTATGTTAATTTCTACGAACTTTGTTGAGTTAAAGAGTATGGTTTTTAGAAAGTCTGGAAGAGAGGCTTTATTTCAGTTGAGTTGCTCTGATATTGTTGAGAGATTTGAAATGACAGTTTTTAGTTTGATTATTTTCTTTCATAATTCCAAATCTAGTGGAGATTTTAGTTTGGAAGAATTTATTCAAATTTTTGGTTTCATTATAGTTTCTGAGGTAATAGTAGATGCCTTAAAACATTCTTTTATTTGCAAATTTAATAATATAAAAGGAAATATGTACAACACATATACTTTGAAATTATGTTCTGATTTGACAAATATGAAGTATTTTGACGTAAGTTGTATGAATGATTACATTTTATTTACATAAACTATTTAGTCATTTCTTGATAACACCAATATTGTTTCAAGAAGGTTAGGTTTTGTTGAAGGACCATTGATGTCACTACTTTTCAGATTTTTCATTCAGTCATTAAACGAGGGATCATCTAATTACGATAATGAGGAAATTGACAATACTTCCCCTAAAATGGTATACTTTGTAATTTATTCTTTGGTTTTTGTTTGTTTGTTTTTAATGAAAGTTTTGCTTTCTATTTTAATTGTAGGCCATGCTGCCAAAAGGGTTTCAGAGTCTAGTGAAACAGTACCATTTTTACCTAACAGATACGAAATGTTCGAAAAGAGAATTCCTTAATTATTATTAACTCTTTTGTGTTTAAATGGAAGGTTATTCCTTTACGTTGGTAATAATAGTATTGCAATACGGTGCACCGTTTTGCGAAAGTAAATTGGAGGGATATCATTAAAAATTTTAAAACAAAATGATTACCTCTTCTCCATTCAATGAAGAAAGTGCGGATTGGAGTGTAGGAGGGGAAGAAATACATGAAACTACTAAAATAATGTTCGGTGAGGGTGAGAAATGTAAAACCTTAGAAAGTATTTCCATAACCGAGGGAAATAGTAATTATTATAAGGATAGGTTAAGCTTGAAAGAAATATCAACTCACATTGACACCCAAGAAGAGTTCGATATGGTTTCGTTTTTCCCTCCAAAGCCTTCCCCAATATCGTGTAAGTAAGAATAAGATTTATTTATTGATACTTATCAATAAATAAGGCAGCGGAAAAGATATTCTTAAAACAATTCCTGATGTACCTAAATTCAAATCGGAACCAAAAACTGGATTGTTCCCAAGGCATGTAGATGTAGATAAATATGAAGAAACCAGGAAAAATCCATCTAAGACACCATACAAGGATTTTATTCCTTCTAAATATAAACCAGAATTACCTGTTTTAAAGAAATTTGAAGAATTCACGGAGGAAGAAACTATTTCTAAACCTGAAGAAATTAATTCTAAACCATCAAATGACATTTATAGAATAATTTTACAGGATTTTCGACTGATATCTAATAATTTTTTCACAAAGGTATGTTTAAGCTTTTAATTTAAGTCAACTTACTCTTTTTAAGTTATCTCGTTTTAAAACTTGTACAGTACTAGTTTTAAGGCAACTTGGCCTTGAATCGTTATTAGGTCTGAAGTTGCCAAATCTTAGAGTTTTAGATATTAGAGGCAACTTGGTTGCCACAACCGAACACATTACTCCAACGCTTGTTGAGAGTCAGTACATTGAGCATTTAGATGTATCTGAAAATCCTGTTGAAAGAATGCCTAATTGCCGTTCTCTTTTGATATCATCTTGCCCTAGAATAATCAGTTTAAATGGACAAAGTATTACCTTTGCAGAAAAGGAACTAATATTTGAAAATTTTGGAACTCCTCTATCGAAACAGAGATTTTCTTATTTAAAGTGGGATAACAGGATGAACATTTTATGTGAAATGATAAATTTAGATACATGGAAGCCAGAGAAAATAACAACACTGTCTCTTGCTAGTGCTAAATTGTCAGAAGTCCATGTGGGCAATTTTGTTAATTTACAAACTTTAGACTTGTCAAATAATTATTTAAAATCGTTATTTGGCTTTGGTCTTGAAAAATTGGATAAATTGAGAGAGCTTGATATTTCAAACAACATGATACAAGATGAAAAATGCTTTTCAGTTATTTCCATGATACCTGAGCTAAGGCATTTACAAATTAAAAGTCACTCATTTTCAGATTACGAAAGAGTCAGGAATTATGCTATTTATATGACTCTCAATCTAAAAGGAGATAATAGAACTGTGGGTCTTCTGTCGCTAGATGGTAAGGAAATAACCGTAGACCATAGAATTGCAGCAATTAAACTATTTGGTGATCTTTCTGATGATGAATTGAGGAGATTAAGGTGGAACTATTGCCTTATCAAATATTATGGACACAACCAAATTAGAAAACTTTGCAACAGCCAATATTTATCCGTAGTTACTAAGTTGATTGTACCAGAGTGTCGTTTAACTGTTTCTGATTTGTCATTTATGATATCTCTAGAGTATGTGGACTTACGTAGCAATAACTTGTTACAAGTAATTGGAATAGAAAAATTAAAACAGTAAGTACATACAAATTGATCATACAATATATATATTTTATTAGTTTGAAATATTTTGATGTTTCCAATAATCCACTCCTTGAAATTTACGAAGTTGTTTTGGAATTATCTAAGCTTACCACGTTACAAAATGTGACATTATATCCAACATCTGTTGCACAAGTTTATGATTATAACCAAAGAGCAACCAATTTAACTTATTTGTTGGAACGAAATGATAAGCTTTTTATCCTTGACAACATAAAAATTGATATCAAGGAGAGATCGAAAGCCATTAAGGATATACACAATTTATCTGAAATAGAGGAATTGAAATATAGGTTTGGATTGGCAGTTACTCTGCAAGTATTGGCTGACAATTATAAGTTTGGCATTAAAGATGTTATTCCTGGAAGAAGATTTGATCCCTCCACAGTTTTAAGGCTTTATCTTAGAGAATGTTTTCTTAAAGATGCTGGCATCAATTTGACTCTTTTTGTAAACTTACAGTATTTGGATTTATCTAACAACTACATTAACAATATTATTTTAATTGGCCTTAGAAATTGTAAAGATTTAAGATTTTTGGATTTATCCAATAATAACATTTCTAATGATATACAAGATGTAATTGATATTTTAAACTGTATGAGGGATTTAGAAATGATTTCAATGAAAGGGAACGAAAATCTTGAAAAAACAAAAAATTATCGATCCAGAATTTTGTTAGGTTTAAATACCATGCAAAGTATTTGTTCGAAATTAGTTATGTTCAACACCAAGATAACAGCAAATGATAGACAAACCGTTTGGACTAAACTTAACATCAACCACGACGAACACATGGATGTTAGGTTCACAAAAGCTATGGAGGAACGAGGATACTCCAAGAAGAACCCACTGCTAATAAGAGAAATCAATCTAAATGAACTAGCTCTCTCTAGAGTGGAAGTTCAAAGTTTTATTAACACAGAATTACTCCTTTTAAGAAACAATCAGCTATCTTCACTTAAGGATACTGGTATCCTTAATTTTAAGTTATTGCGTTGTGTGGACCTTAAAAACAATAGGCTCAACAATCTCGCAGAAATAATTTTGCTTGTAAATGAAAATCCATTTTTAGAAACTTTGGGCATCTATGGTCAAGATGAAGAAAAGAACTTTCTAGGTCTGAATGAAGTCCAAGTGAGGACAACAATAATACAAAATGTGCCCAAACTAGCCAATATATTTTGCCCATTTTGGGAAATTGATGACAGAGAAATAACAGACGACGAAATTATTGAGAACTGGCCTTTAAGATCGAACGAAACGAAAAGGCTATACTTTAGATTCGAGAGAACATTATTCAAAAGATATGTGCAAACCTTAAAATCTGTTAATTTGATTTCAGTTACTGTAAAGCGTGAGGAAATTGTATCTCTGGATCTTTCAAATTCACAGTTACAGTATTTGAACTTTGAAGGTTTTGTTAACCTTTCTAAACTCTCCCTTGCTAATAATATGATAAACGATGAATCAATGTTGAACTCGCGTTTGACTATTACTCCACTACAGCAACTTGATATTCAATCAAATCATATAGAAAATTTGTCCACTGTGGTAAACTTGGTAGATTCCTGTGAAACTCTTCAAAAGCTTTTTCTCTCTGACAACCCTTGTTACATGCCATTCAACCAAAAAAACGCAGTCAACAGGGATTATAGAAAAACTTTCTTAAGACTACTAAAGTCAACTAGAGACCCATTGTGGAATTTTGAGCTTGATGGAATTTGTGTTTCCGTAGAAGAAAGGTGTGAGGCTATCAAGAACGATGTTCCGTATCATGAATTAGGTTTAATAAGATTAGAATTATATTTAGCTGAACAAAAATATACTGATAATGACACAACTGTTATTCTACAAAGAAAAGAAATCTCTCTTCTAAGAAAATTACAAGACTTTAAAAACTTAGTATACTTGGATTTGAGGTCTAATAGAATTACTGACGTAGACAGAGTAGTGTTTAAATCACTACCATCACTTACTCACTTAGACCTTAGGGATAATGAAATTACGTCCAAAACAGTGCTAGATGATATAGGTGTTGCTTGTTCACTTAAAATACTTTTCCTACACCGTGCTGGACCTTCATTTAATGATCCTTATCTATATGTAGTGGATGTTTTTTCAACAATGAGAGCTTTAAACTCTTTAGATGGTATTCCAAATCCATTTCCTTTGACAGAATTTCAGCAATTAGCTGTAAATTATTTATTTACTTATTACGAAATATCACCAAACTCCCTTAGTAATTTACAGTTTGAGAAACAAATTAGCTCAAATCAATTTTATTCTATACTCCTAGCGTTGACGGCTTTAGTTACTTTTTATACCAATACTCTTATAGGACCAAAATCTGTGGCTTTTAATTTAACTAAATCTATTTCAGATTATAATTTCCTCTTGTTGAGCCATATTAAAAGTTTAGAGATGATAGATAATCACAAAATACATCCAGATGAAAGAATAGCAACCGTAATACATATTAAAAGTTTACAAAAATTGATAGCTAAAAGTGAAGCTGATTCGGTTATTTCTGATTTACGTCCAATACTTTCCTTTTCTACTGTGAAAAAAAGTTTAGAGGACCAAAAGAACGAACAAATAGCTCAAGACATAGAAAATGAAATCATTAGCAATGTGAATGTTTCTACCCCAACCATTGATTTTAAATTTATAGAAGATAATTACAATAATATTCCAATAATTCAAATTTATAAACACTTATTGAACTCAAGAAATGAACTTTTAGGAACTTTCAATGGATTTGTAGATAAAATTGGAGTATTGCTTTACTTTTTACAGCTATTTGCAGTTGTGTACTCTTATAACATACCTTGGCCAGAATACTACAGTATTGTTGCAAAGTGGAGTTTATTATCTTTATTAGGAATAGATTTGATATGGGACGATATTAAGACCAATAATTATTATTTGAGATATTCACTTCAAATGATTGCCCCTGTGTTCTTCTTGACGCTATGTTTGATTAAGATTAATAGAAACAGATGTCAAACTCTAGCTACAAAATGCCTCCCAGTCACAATTGTTGCCACATTTATCATATTTATTCTTTTATCCTTTATTGCTACTTTACTTTCCTTTGCAACCTACCCTAAAACCTATCAAGAGTAAGTATTTTAAATTTTTATTTCTAAATTTTTTTAGGATATTTTATGGTATAGCTCCCTCTGAAAAGGATGTATGGGGAGCATTTGGATTTCTTTTAGGAATAGTATTAACTATTTTTATTTTTGCTTTAATACTGATTATAATAGCAAGTGTTACGATAAAAAATCCTTCATTTTGGTATAAATTTTTTGTAAAACTAAGGCAGAGAATTTGTTTTTTACTGTTTAATTTATCGTACTTTGCGGCAGTACGAGTTATATTTGCCTCGTTTGAGTGTGATAGAAATCAAAAATATCTTAGGTTTTATCCCCCAGCATTATGTCCCTCTATTAATAAGCCCGAAGACTTTCCTGCAATATATTGGGTTTCTATAGGATTTGCTGGATTTTATTGTGTCATTTTACCAATAATTTTAGTATTCCTTATTAACAAAGATTATTCAAAGTTTATTAAGAAGTTTGGTATAGAAGATGACATTTGTACTATAAAGGAGAAAGAAAAACAACTAAAGAAAGATAAAAAGAACAAAGAAATGAAAAAAGATTTGAACAATAGTAGAAGACTTCTCTCTCTCAAATATATCAACTGTGTATCAAACCTTAAGAGTGGAGCTAGTGTAATGTATGCTCCATACCGTTCGTTTTTTAGATTTGAAGGTGTCGTTCGATTAATTCAAGCAACAATTATATGTTGTTTGGCATCTACTTTACGTTATTTTACTCTAGTTCAAACACCAATAGTTTCAGGATTATTCCTTGCTTTTTGTCTTTACGTAATAATAACGAGGCCATACTCTGACATTACAACATCACTTTCTTCCCTTATTGTGCAATTTATATGTGGATTCAATTTATTATTCGGTTATTTATTGGTACGCAAAGATGAAATTCCACAAAGTGTAGAATGGTTGAAACCATCTGATACTGCAAGCACTGCTGTTTTGTACACCATTAATGGAGTTACTGTTGTATTGATCTTATCTCTGTTCTGCATAACTCCAATAAGAAATTATTTGAGATCTTACATGTCAGATTCCAACAAGAAAAACATTAAGGAAAGACTTGCAAAAATAAGTGAAGTTGCCACAGAACAATATAAGTACGGTATTGAAAACCTTTACGTCACAATAATTCCACCATCAAGCTATGGAGTTTCTGGTGAAAATGTTTGTTACGTTGATGAGGAATGCGTGGAAGACAGCAATATTGAACCTGCAGAGGGTCTTTCAACACCAGAGATTGTCATTGATATTGAGGAAGGTTCTAATTCACCCAACTTGGGCTCTGAAGAAAATCAATAAATTACATTTTTATTATCATGATTAAATCTTTACAAATTATTTTTATTATAACTACATTTGTACTATTCTTAACACTATTCTTGAGAATTTTCTCCTGAATCGTTCGTTTTCTTTCTTACAAATCTACTTTTAGCTCTGTTACTGTGAGGAGATGATATTCTATCTTCAGCATCTTTTTGGGTATCAGTTGTTGTACCTACAATCTTTGGATGGTTGTTTTCTGTATCTTCAGGGTCATGTATCACCATTTCATTTTCGTCTTCATCATCTTCGTCAGATTCTGCTCCTTTTTGGTTAACTTCTTCTTTTAATCGTTTTGTTTCACTGTCTTGTGATTGTGTTGGACTGTTTTTTCGTTTCAATTCACCATTGTTATTATTATTATTGGAAGGAGGTGGTATTGAATAATTATTCTCAGGTGGTCTATATGGAGGAATAACATTTGGACTTGTATTCATTGTTGTTGGAGGAAGTGGAGGATTACTAACTGTACTTGGGGGTCTTTCACCAATAGAAGGTAATCTATTTAATGGTGGCATATATGGTGGATTATTTGTTGTTGGGGGTGGAGCAGTGACAGCATAATTACTTCCAATATTACTATTTACTGGTTTAGGATTTACTGGTGGCATACTAGATGTTGAAACCATAGGGTTAGGTGGTGGATAAGATTGATAATTATTTGTTTGATGTGGAGGTTGTAATATCTTATTACTTGGTGGAATATTTTGAGGCATTGTATTATTTCCCATTCCATTATTAGACATATTTGATGGAGTATTATTTGCATTAGGAATATTAGTGTGAGGAGGCATTGTGTTATTTCCCATTCCAATATTTGGCATATTACTAACAGTATTTGTTTGTATTGGTGCATTTGTTGTATCCTTTTCAAATTTAACAGTATTAGGGAAGAATCCACTTGAAAGTGTTGGTTGACCATTTTGTTGTGCAGGTGGTTCAACTGCATGAATTGGTGCTAAATTCCTTCCAGCCTCTTCAGGATTTGAACCTGTGCCTCTTTCCATATTCTTTAATAACATTAATCTTTGTTGTATATATTCATTATTTGAATCTAAATCTGCAGCTCTTTGATAAGCATCTAATGCATCAGGTATTTGATTACAAGATTCATACAAAGTACCTAAATCATACCAAACTTCACTTAAATATGGATTTAAACGTATTGCTCTACTATATGCATCTAATGCATCTCTATATTGGTTAATTTGATAATATAATACACCAATTGAACACCAAAATGTTGGATTTTTACCTTCCCTAAATACAGCTTGTTGATAAGCATTATAAGCTAATTTATATTTCTTTAATGCCATAAAACATCTACCTAATAAATACCATGTTTGTCCACTATTTGCATCTGCATCAATTGACCTTTGTAAATAATGAATTGCAACATCTTGATTTTGAAATTCTGTATTTTGATGATATAACCAACCTAATTGTTGAAGAACTTTACTATGATTAGGATTAAATTTTAATACAGTCTCATAGGATTTTTTAGCCTCTTGAAACTTTTGTAAATATTAATTGTAAATTATGGTTGTAAAAAAATACTTACATTTTTTTGAAGTTCATAAACATGTCCTATTTGGAACCAAATATCTGCTTCTGTTAAAGGTGCTGGTGGGTTTTTTAATATATGACCAAAACATTCTAAACTTTGTTCATATTTCTTTTGTTGTTTATATATAATACCTAGACGGAAGTAAATTTCATTAATCTTTTCAAATGATTTATCCATCTTTAAAACACTTCTAAAAGCTTCTTCCGCATTTTCTAAACTACTATATCTTTCATATAATATACCAATTCCATACCATAAATGTGGATCTTGTTTAGTTTTATTTTGTAATTTAGCATTATAAATTGCTTGATGATAAGCTGTGTAAGCTTTAGGTAAATCATCCATCATTAAAAAACAATGTCCTAGGTTTCCCCATATTTCTGCATTATTATTTTCTGTATTTAATGCACTATGATAATATTCAACTGCTCTCGGAAAGTCTGGTGGATCTTTCATCCTATAAATTAATGCAATACTAGTTAATGCTTGTACATTACACTTATTAAATCTTAAAGCATTTTCATAGGCATAAATTGCTTTATCACTATCGGACATGGATTCAGCAAGTTTTCCTAAAAGTATAAGAAGTGTAAATAATTTATTAATACCTACCTATCTTCATCCATGTTTTCTCATTCTCACTATCAATTTTATGAATTATATTCATCTTTTTATTGATGGGTTGTTGGTTGAAGAAGGTGATATTAAGAAAAACCCACCAACAATAAGGCTGTATGATACTCAAACCTTTAGTGTTAAGAAAGGAATTAATTTTTCTAATGTTGGATCTCATGAATTTGTTTGTGTTGCATTTTCTAACGATGGTAGATACTTGGTAGCTCAAGGAGGAGCACCTGAATATAATTTAGTTTTATGGTCATTGGAAGGAAAGACTAGGGTTGTTGACCACATTTGTACTTCTACTAATGAAAGTGATCCTGTATTTCAATGCTCAATAAGTCCAGACAACAGAACAATATGCGTAACAGGAAATGGAATATTTAAATTATTAACTATTGACGAAAGAGAAAAATTAAAGATAGTTGTGGAATCATTAGGCAAAAGAGATAGAGAACCTTACTTAGCTCATTCATGGATAGGTGATGAAAGACTTGTTGTTTCTAACGCAAATGGTGATTTATTCATTGTTGAGGGAAATGAATATAAATTTTTATTACCTTCTTCTCCTTCAGATGGATTAAGTATTACATCCATAGTCTCTTACGGATCTGGATTTGTATGTGGTGGAGAAATGGGAGTTCTTTCTCTGTATGATAGAGCAACAGACGACAAAGAAATGTATAGTAGAATGAAAACACTTAAAATTGGAAGCAATTCACAATTTAGAGAACTAAATGAAACATATCTAGATCATAAAATTATGAGTATGGGACTTAGCCCTACAAATGAAAATTTAATTATTTCTACAAGTTCTGCACAAATATTTACCTTAAATATATCCAGCTCTGACATTTTACAAAAAGAGGACGATATTAAGTTTGAATATCTAACCATTCCTTTCCATTCTAAAGCTATTACTGGAATGGATACTTGTATTCGTAAACCTATCGTAGTTACTTGTAGTTTGGACAAAACCGTACGAGTTTTTAATTACTTAGATAGCACCTTAAATATTGTCAAACAATATTCCTCTGAGGCTCATGCCATAGCAATACACCCAAATGGTTACCATCTTGTTGTTGGCTTCACAGATAAATTAAGATTTATGAATATTCTAGGAGATGATATTAGAGAGCAAAAATCATTTCTTGTAAGAAATTGTACTGAAATCAAATTTAGCAATGGTGGTAATTATTTTGCGGCTGCTCATGGAAATGTTATTAATGTATATAATACCTTTACATTACAGTTGACAACAGCGTTAAAAGGGCATAACGGAAAAATTAAGGCCATACAGTGGTCAGATGATGACACAAAATTGATTAGTGTAGGTTTGGATGGTGCTCTCTATGAATACGTTGTAAAAACTGAAAAACGAATTATTCACAATACCAATAAGAGCGCTGCCTACACCTCTGTTTTCTTAGATTCTAAGAACATTTATGTAGGGGGTACCGATGGAAAAGTGAGAGGATTTGCGGATGCTTCCTTATTTTCAGAATATGATATTGGAGAAATTCTACTTGGTTGTGTTGAATTTGCACCCAGTCACAAAATGGTATTTGGGGGAATGGAGAATGGATGTATAGAGGTGCATTCATTTCCCAATATAGATCTTGTTGAGGACAGACTACAGCTTCACGCAGGTCCTATTAACAGAATTGTAAAGTCCTTTGATGAAAATTATTTATTCACGGGTGGAGAAGATGGAATGTTAAGTATAATTGAGGTAAGGGATAGAGAGGGAGGAAAAGCAAAAAGAGAAACCAAATTTTCAGAAGAAATTTTGATATCCATTACAGACTGGGAAGAGAAAAACAATACCATTGCTGAATTACAAGCAAAAGTCCATGAATTAAAATCTGATAACGACTTTGAACAAAAGAAGAAACAAGTGGAATTTAACACACTAATGAGAGAACAAGCAAATAATTTCAACTTGGAAATTCAGAAGCAACAAGAAGAATTTAAAAAGATTCAACAGGAGAAAAAATCTTTAAGTGAGGAATATGAAAAAAAGATAGATGACATTATAGAAAAACATAGAGAAAAACTTAAGGCCCTGGAACAAGATTTTAATGACAGATTAAATTCATCTCTTAACCAAATTACTGAAATTAATAAGGAGAGAGAAAAAGAAAAAAAACAACTTTTGGATGAATTGAAAGCTAAGGAAGAGCAGCACATAAAAGAACTAACAGAAACAACTGAAGAATTGGAGGATGAAATAAAGAAACGAGAAAACGCTCTCCAACTTCTTCAGGAAGAAAAATCAGAAAAAGAAAAGCAATTCAATGAAACGAAATCCCAAATGGAGGAAGATCAAGAAAATGAAATTAAAATCTTAAAAGAAAGATTCAAGAAAGAATTAGCAAAGAAAGAAGAAGAATGTAACCAAGCCAAGAGTGAATATAACAAATATTACAACAAGTATTTAGAGGCCGACAAAAGAGATAAGAAAAATGCTGAAAAGATGAAAGAGTTAGAATTAAAGAGAGCAAATGCTGAAAATCTAAACAAACAATATCAAGAAGATATACAAAAAACCAATGAAGAAAATAAAGATAGAGAAGAGGCAATAATAGAAAAGGAAAAAAGCATATTTAAGCTAAAAAGACAAAATCAAGAACTTGAAAAATTCAGGTTTGTTTTGGAATACAAGATTACTGAACTACAAGAACAAATTAAGCCAAAACAAGACGAAATAGATACATTAAAGAAGGAAACCAAAAAGATGAGAAAAGAATTAGAAAAGGGAAAAGAAAGAACAGATAAACTTATGTTGATTATTAAGGACTTAAAACTTAAGATTGAAGGAAGAGTACAAGAAATTCAAAAACTGAACTACAAACTAAAAGATTCAGAAACTTTAACCAAGAGGGTTAGAGCTGATATCTATAAAGTTGCACAACTTATTCAAGAGCCAAAGCTTTTAAAAGATGAAGTAACTAAACTCTATCAAACTTATGTTTCAGAGCAAATCACAAAGCAAGAAATGGATCTAGATATACAAAAAGAGTATGAAAGACAAAGGTCGTATTTAGAAAAAACTGTAGATTCTTTGAAAAAGAAACTAGTGAAAGCAACTGAGACATCTAGATCTGACAATAAAAGAACTATGAACGAAAATGTGTTACTAATAAGGGAGATAAATGAATTGAGAAAAGAAGTAAGAACACTTAAGAGTAAATTGAAGGATAAAGAATTGGAACAAAAAATAGGAAGAATTAATTCTCTGGGTGATTTAAATAATCAAAACTTAAATCAGGAAAGAACCTCTTCTGCTGGAGGCTTAATAGGTGGTGTTTACACTCTTGAACAAGCACTAAAAGAGCTCGAAATGCAAAGACAAAAGATTAAAGGTTTACGAGATAAGATTGATGAACTAGAAGCAGAAAAGAAAGCAATGTCAAGACCTATTTCAAGAGAAAGATTACCACCAGTGATGGTTTAATTATTGTATTAGTATTCTTTGTGTAAATAAATGTTGATAGAATAAATATATTATATAATGTTGAAACATTTTGTTGTAATGTCGAGTTCTTTAAAAACTATCTTACAAGGAATTAATTGGCAATCAAAAAAAAATGGCCCCAATCCTTGTTCCACCAATAAATTTTGGTTACGTTCAAGAAAACATATTCCGATCCGGACAACCTACTTCAATTAATTTTCCACACTTAGCTACATTAAATTTAAAGACAATAATCTATTTAGCTCCGGATCAACCCACCAATGAATTTGTAAATTTCACAAAAGAACAAAGTATTAATCTAATACATATTCCAAAACCAAGTAACAATACTTCACTCTCTAATTTAGGTTTAATTTCAGAAGAAATAGTTGTTGAAGCATTACAAATAATTTTAAATAATGAAAATCTTCCATTAGCTATAATGTGTAACTTGGGTAGACATAGAACAGGTACAGTTGTTGGATGTTTAAGAAAAATACAAAAATGGAATTTGACAAGCATATTAGATGAATATAGAAGATATGCTGGAAGTAAAGTTAGATTACAAAATGAACAATTTATTGAACTATTTGACACTGATTTAGTGACTTTTGATAATGAGAAAAAACCGGAGTGGTTGTACAATTAAAAAATTCTGTTGTAAAACTATCTCCAAATCTTTACAATGTTGTTATTCTTTATATTCTTTTGTAATTTTTTTTGGCAGCACAATGCGTTGTCATTACCTATCTTCATCCAATGAAATTATTCTTTTCGTCAGCAAATTTGATCAAATCTTCCAAAAAAAAATAAAAAGTAAATGACCTGGAATTAGAATTTCTTCTTTTTATTAAAAAAAAAACTGTTGGATAAACATTCTTGTAAATAACAACAATGGAAGTGATGATGAATGAAAAGAAGGTAATAGTAGAAGAAGTAGATAAAGAAAATAATGTATCACCAATATCGGAAGAGGATGATGATTGGATAACTCTAAGTTTTGATGGTACATTATTTACAACATTAAGATCTACATTATTAATAGATAAAGAAAGTATGCTTTATATAATGTTTCAAAAACATTCACCTTTCCGTAAAGTAGCAAGAGATCTATCCCATCCTTCAAGACCTTATCTAATTGATAGAAATCCAAAATATTTTGAACCAATTTT
This sequence comes from Willaertia magna, assembly GCA_902984215.1. Classification (NCBI taxonomy): domain Eukaryota; phylum Heterolobosea; class Eutetramitea; order Acrasida; family Naegleriidae; genus Willaertia; species Willaertia magna. Next base: position 22,586 of record CADWAF010000665.1, read on the forward strand.
AAATTATTTAAGAACTGGAGAATTAATATTAGATAATAATATTAATATTCATGGAGTGTTATCTGAATGTAAATATTGGGGGATATCAAGTATGATTGAAACGTTAGAGAAATTAATAAAAGAAAATGAAGAAAAGAAAGAAGAAAAAGAAGATGAATGTTCTGAGTTGACTAGAGGTGATATTGTTAAGGCTTTAATTAATATACCAAGTGGTAGAGGAATGTTAAGATTTCAAGGATTAAATTTAACTAAAATTAATTTAAGTGGATTAGATTTAAGTGCAATTAATTTTAGTAGATCTATATTAAGAAATGCAGATCTATCTTATTGTACATTAGATTATTCAGAATTAAGAGATTGTAATTTAGAAAATTGTAATTTTACTAATGCAAGAATGTATAAGACAATTTTGAAAGGTTCTAATTGTAAAAACATTATATTGACTGGTGCTTTTTTAAGAGGAGCTTTATTATCTCATTGTGATTTAACTAATGCTGATTTTAAAGGTGCTGATTTAGAATCAAGTGATTTATCCAATAGTGTTTTAAAATCTGCAGATTTATCTGGAGCAAATATGAAGGGTGTTGTTCTAAGGAATTCAATCATGACTAATGTTGTACATACAAGTTCAATGGGTGGTGTCATTCAAAAGTAAATTATTGTTTATTCTTTCTTCTTTTATCATTTGGGTTTACGACTTTGGGTTTGTCTTCCAGTATTTTCTTAAATAATATTGTTGGGTTTGTCTTTACTTTTAAAACTTTTCCCTTCTTTAAAAATCCAACTTCATCTAAGGAAGGTATTTCTGGTTGATTTAAAAAGTTCAAAACACATTTCATCTTCTCTGGAAGTACAGGATACAATGATATTGCACAAGATCTTAAAGTCTCAGCAACAATAAATTGAAAATCTTCTAATATTTGTTGATTCTTTTCTTCTTTCACTAAAACCCAAGGTTTCACTTCATCAAATAGTTGATTACATTTACTTAATGTTTTAATTACATATATATTAGCAAATCTAATTTCACATTTATCTTCATAAGATGAAATAACCTTTTCGTTTAAACCATTAATTAGCTCAATTAATTCATCTTTTGTTCTATTTGGATCAATTAATTCATTATTCTTTTCAAATGATAAATTTCTAAATATAATTTCCTTTTCTTCTTTATGAAATTTATTATTAAACATTCTATTAATTAAATTACCAAATACATCAGCTAACTCATTAATCTTTACAGGAAATCTGTCAGTACTAAAACTACTATCATTAACTATTGAACCTTCACTTAATAAATAATAACGCAATAATTCTTGTTCTACTCCATAATTAATTAATAAATCATTTGGTGAAATAACATTTCCTATAGATTTACTCATCTTTATATCATTAACTAACCAATAAGAATGAACTAATATCTTTTTAGGTAATTCTTCACCTAAAGCAAGTAAAAAGGCTGGCCAATAAATTCCATGAAATTTTAATATATCTTTACCAATGACATGAAGTGTTGGTGGCCAATGATAATTGTTATTCAATAAATTGTTATTCAATAAATTATTGTTATTAGGCTTCATAACAGTACCAACAGTATAATAATTAAATAAAGCATCTAACCAAACATAAATAGTATGATTATTATCATTTGGTACAGGTATTCCCCATTGAACTCTATCTCTAGTTCTAGAAACAGATAAATCTTCATTTCTTTCTTGTTCTTTTTTAATAATTTCAATTAATTCATTATATCTCTCTTTAGGTTTAATTAAATCAGGATTTTGTTCTAACCATTCAATTATTTGATTTAAATATTTACTTAATTTAAATTTATAATTTTGTTCAATAACATATTCACATCTATTTCCTGAACTCTTATTTATTGTAATTATTTCTTCTTTTCCAGTTTCTGGATTAATTATTGTTTTTTGTTCAATATCATTTGTAAATGCTTCATCTGTTGTACAATACCATCCTTTATATTCTCCTAAATAAATATCACCTTGTTCTAATAATTTATTCCAAATTTTTTGAACTAATTCTAAATGTTCTTTTGTTTTACTTGTTCTTATGTAATGTGTATATTGAATATTAAAATCTTTCATCATTTGTTGAAATGTTTGTGCAATTTTATCACAAAATTGTTCACAAGCTTGTTTAATAATTAGGGGATCTGTTTCTTGTTCAGAATTTATTGTTTTTAAGGCTGTTCTTTGTACTTTTATACCATGTTCATCATTCCCGGTACTAAATAAAATGTCACTTTGTTTCTTTAAATCTCTGTGATAAAGAAACATTGCATCCGTCAATATTGTGGTGTATAAATGTCCTATATGAGGTTGACCATTTACATAATAAATAGGTGTTGTTATTAAACCTCCTTTATTATTCACTTTGTAAAATAAAGAAGAAGAAAAAGCTCTGCGCTGATGAAATGAAAAAGGTCTAAAATTTTTAATAAAATTGAGTTTTTGCATTTTTTTAAAATGTTAAAAAGCGGCAATAGAAATCTACGAAAAAATGATTGAAATTAATACCAGTAGAGAAGTACAAAAAACGTTAGCTTTGATAAAACCCGATGCTGTTGCAGCAGGATATGAAGATGAAATTTTAGAAAGAGTTGTGGATGAAGGTTTTACTATAGTCAGATCTGATAAGATCACTTTAACCACTGAAAAAGCTCAACTTTTTTATAAGGAACATGAAGGAAAGGAATTCTTTCCAAAACTTGTAGAGTATATGACTAGTGGACCTATCGTAGTAGTGGTACTTGCAAAATATAATGCCGTTCAAGCTTGGAGAGATTTAATCGGTCCAACAGATGTGGATCTTGCAAAGAAACAATTCCCAACAAGCATACGAGCTCTGTACGGTAAAAGTAAAACTTATAACGCTGTTCATGGAAGTTCTGATATTGTTAGTGCAATAAGAGAAGTAAGGTTTTTCTATCCTAATAGTAAGTATTCATAGCTCCTCCTTATTAACATTTTAATTCAGTGAGTGTTGATTCAATCCCAACTAGTACCGAGGCTGAAGCTTTTATTAAGGAACACTTAGAATCGTTTCTGACTACGGGTCTAACCAAGTTGGCTAAAGAGAAACCTGAAAACCCAACACTTTGGCTAGCTAACTGGATAATTCAAAACAATCCAAACAAACCACAAATACAAGAAACTTTTGAAGTGGAAGAACAAGACTAGATGCTTCCAATTAGGATTGAGATTGAGAAGACCTTAAACATTTAAGTAAAAAATGAAAAAACAAAGCAAAGAAGAGATTTATGCAAATAACATTCCGATCTTAGCAGATGCTACTGATCGATTTTTAGATGTAGATACTAAGCAATCAGCAATAAATTGTTGTTATCAATGGAGCTCTTATTTACATCATTCTGCAAATGAACCTAGTATGGGAATGTATAGAATTTGTGAACACACAAAAAATAAAATTCCTAAAATTGTGGAATTAAAAACTCAATTAAAAAAGAATAATAGAAAAGTTAATTCTAGAATAATTGACATTAATTATTCAGTAAAAGCTTGTAAATCAATTAATGCAAATGTTCCAAACATTTTTGCTTCTTGTATGAAAGAATTAAGTGAGACATTTTTAAGTCAACAATCATCAACAATCCAACAATCAAAAGAAGAAAAAAACAATGAATTGGAAAGAAACGCAATGAATGAAAATAGTGAACAATTAAATAGTGATGTTGAAATTTCTTTTTTTAAAGACAAACCTGTAGAAAATAATAATTTACCACAAGAGATTAAAGTTGAAGAACCAATAAAAGAAGAAATTAAGGAAAGTGATATTCCAAAACATCAAACTGAAGAAATTAAGGAGGAAATTGTAAAGAATGAAATAACACCTGAACAAAATGAAACAATTAATCAAAAGGAAGAAATTGTGAATGACGAAGAAGAAACGAACAATTACTTGGAATTAGATAATTTATTAGACAATGTTGTTGAGCATTCAGAAAATATTGAAGAAATCAAAAGTGTACAATCGAATGAACCAACTATTTCTGAAACCACAACAAACCCACCAACAGAATCAACAACAATAGAAGAGAAAGAAGAGATAACTACAACTCAAGAAGAAACTACAAATGAAATAACATCCCCAAGAGAAGTAATGGCTTCAGGAGATGATTGGGGAACTGTTGTAAATATCACCCCAACAGCCACAACACCAGTTACTGACAAGAAAAAGAAAAAAAAGAAAAAGAAGAAAGCAATAGTAGAAGAGGATGAACAATAAAAATACAATTATTATTTATAAGTACAGTAATTATTGTTTTAATTCTTCTTTGGTCTTACCTCTAGGTTCTACCTTAAGAGACAAATTAAACATTTCTGTTTCATCCATAATGACATGATTGTCTAAAGTATTCTTCAACAATTCTTGAATTTGGTGAACAGGTTGAATATTGTAAGGAGGGTTCTTATATTGCATA
>CADWAF010000668.1:0-10604 GCA_902984215.1 Willaertia magna
TCAGTTAAAGCATTACAATTAAAAAAGTTAAATATTGAAATTAAAGATTTACAATGTGGTTTTTATCATTCCATGTTGTTAGATAGTTTTGGTAATATTTACGGGACCGGTAAAAATTATTATGGTCAGTTGGGAATGAAAAGTTATTTTAATCGACAAGTGTTTACAAAAATTGATTTAAATTTTAAAGTTAAATTAATTTCATGTAGTAGACATCATACAATAATTTTAAATGAATTTAATGATTTATATGGAGCAGGTTACAATGCTTCTGGTCAACTTGGTCTTAATGATGGAAATGAAAGAAATGAATTTACAAAAATTGTAATAAATAATTTTAAAAAGGGAGAAATAGTTAATTGTATTTATAAATCATTTCATGATCACACTTTAATTTCAACTAATTTAAATAATTTATATTTTACTGGAATTAATACAGGAAATAAATTTAATCTTGGTAGTAGTGGAAATTTAGATAATATTTCAAATTTTAAAAAGTTAGATTATATTAAGATGGATAAACAATTTATTTATCCATTATTATTACAAAATTTCTTTTTTATAATTAGTAATCATAAATTTAACAATGAAGAAGAAGAATTAAATCAAATTCAATTAAATTTATTAAAAAGTTTACAAAATAAAAATTGTTGTGATTTAGAATTTGATGCTAAAGAAGAAAAGAAAAGAAAAAGGCACGATTTTGAAAATCAAATTCATTAAATTTTTAATAAATAAATAGTTTACAAATTAAATAAAAAATTTTACATTGCAATACATGAAAATATTTTTAGAATACAAATACTATTTTAATTTTCAAAATAAATTACAGAGCTGCTATCACAAAAAAAATTCTAATAGTTACCAGAATTAAAAAGAAAAACAAATGCCAGAAATCAATTTTAACTTGATAGGCACGGACTGTTTATTTAACATTGCTTCTTTTCTTTCAACACGAGTTCTACTCTAACATTTAATATTAGTGTCCAAAGAATGGCGAAATGTTTTTCTATCAAATGGCATTTGGAAATTGCTTTTTGAAAGAGATTTTGGTCCACTACAATACATGATAGATTACTGGAATAATCTAGACAGTAATGATGTCGACAGTAGATGTTCCATTAAGATGGATGAAGAAAGTAAATTAAAGAAGAGAAAGATCGAAAAGTTATCAATTTTAATGTTAACAAATGAAGAAGAAGAAAAAGATAAATTTTGGTATAAAATGTATCAATTAATTTTATTTACAATACCTTCACAAATGTCACATTTAAATACTTGTAAAATGTCAATTAATCAAAAAAGAAAAGAAACAGAGGGTTTATATAAAATTGATAAAAATTTTCATGATGAACATTATGATTATGATAAAGATGTTGCAGGAGGAATGTTATCAACTAAATTATATTATTTTTTTAAGTGGAAACCACAACCTCACAAATGTTTACAAAACTGTAATAGAAACATTCATAAATTAGCTTTTGTTTTATCTTTATTTGATAAGAATGGTTTAATTTTAAAGCCTTTAGGAACTACTAATGAAGACGCAGTTGAGAAGCCAATAAAAGAGTTAACAGAAGAGAAGGTAAATTTAGTGAACTGTTTAGAGGAGGATCTTGACTTGGATGAAATTGTTGAGGATGATGAAGAGGAAGAACAAAAAGATGAAAAAGAAGAGGATGAAGAAGAAAAAGAAGATAGCGAAGAAGAATATGATATTAAAGACAAAAAGAAAAGAAAGGATTTTTTCAGTTTAGATAAAGGAAGGGTACTGAGAAGATTAAAACCCTTAGTTGAATGTTCTCAAGTAATGGTTGGTTATTCCCATGACTATGACATCATTCCACTGTCACGTTTTTGTTATTTTATTCTTTGTGGTAAAGAAAACGAATTATTTAAAAGAATAGACCCAATCCATGAACAATTTGATACAGATTTTGAAGAAGACGCCATAAAAAGAGATAAATTAAAATCAGTAGCTGTTTCACCATTTATTGAAGGTCCTTTCCAACCGTTTTGTTTTTATCTTTATTTAGATAAAAAGGTAAATTATGAGTGTGATCCTTACTATTTTGAAAAGTATGGTGAAAACAACGCTGTAAGAGTTGTTGAGAATGGTACACCAGTTATTGGAAAGAAGAAGGTCAGTAATGGATTCAAATGGCTTACTGATAAATTAGGTTGCACTCCTGGTTTTTGGAATGCAAGTTTCACTTGGTTTCCATTGGTTTCTGTTAAAACAAAATTTGAAAAGAATATTATTAAGGTGACACAAAATGAATTTGGTAAGTTAATTTGAATTATTATTATGTTGCAATTAATTTTGATAAAAAAGGAACTTGTGTATTTTAATCACTTTAAAATTTACGTTATATAGCTATTGAGTACACACAGAATTAATATCTGTTTTAAAGTGGCTCTTAATCTTTTCTATTTTCATGCATTTCTTTCTTAAAGGCAATTGATTCCTTAAAACGATGAAGTAGAAATTTAGAGAGTGAAATATTTATTGTATTGTATTTCTAAATAACTCTTCAGGTAAGCCAATTGGCAACTAGAAAATTTAAAATTTGACAAATTATTTCGTCTAATAAATAAATTTCATTTCTTTGCTTTTTTGAAATTTTTTTACGCGAATATTAGTGAAAAAAACATGTTTCAAGAAAATATTATAAACTGTCCCGAATTATTAAATGAAATACTTCGATTCATTCCTGATATTCAAGAAGATTTATTATCTTTAATTTTAATAAATAAACAATGTCATGAAATTATTGAAGAAAAAAATTCTATTTTTTATCAATTGCTTTGTAAAGATCGTTTAGATTATGAAATGTTTATTAAGTTAAAACAAGAAATAGAAGAAGAAAATAATGAAACAATAATTAATTGGAAAGAACAGTTTTTAGAAATTGTTTTATTTTTTAAATTATAATTTACCAAATTATTTATTTCAAACAATAAAATCTTTAAATTTAACTAAATTTAAAAATAATAATTATTCTTTATTAAATAATTTTAAAAAGCTTAATACTTTAAAAATTCTAGTTAAAGACCTACCACCCAAGTTTACCTTTACAACAACACATTTAAATAATTTAAAAAAACTTTATCTTTATAATGATTGTATGAATCCAACAGAATTTTCATTAAATTTTTTTACAAATTTACAAAATTTAAAAGTTTTACATGCTGACGGTACTTATTTAGAATCTGATTGTTTAAATGGATTAATTAATTTAACTGAATTAAAAATTTATGATAGTAATTTTAATGGAAAATGTTTACAAAACTTTAAAAATTTACAAAAATTAGATATTCGTTATTCTCCTATAACAGATGATTGTTTTCAAAATTTAAATAATTTAATTAATTTAACTTTTTATTTTTGTGATTATTTAAATGGTAAATGTTTTAATTATTTACAAAATTTAAGAGTTTTAAACTGTCAAATGAATGATAATTATAAACCATATTTAGAAAAATTAATTAATTTAAAAGCATTAAATATTTTTGGAGAAAACGAAATGGATTCTTCTGTTTTAACAAATTTAATTAATTTAGAAAAATTAATTATTAAAGGAAATAATTTTAAAAGTGAAGATTTTTATAAATTAATTAATTTAAAAAAGATTGTTATTTATGGGACAAGTTTACCTGAAAATTGTTTACAATATTTAATAAAATTGGAAAAATTGGAATGTTTTTTACAAGATATTAAAGAAATTATTTATTTAAGTAAAGTTAAGAAATTAAGTTTAAAAAAAGTACCAATTAATATAATTGATAAAGATTTTATTCGGTTAACAAATTTAGTAAAATTAAATATTTGTAAAATATCTACCATTAATGGAGATTGTTTATTAAATTTAATTAATTTAAAAGAACTTGATGCTTCAAATACAATTATTAAAGATGAACACTTAATGAATTTAACAAAATTAAAAAAATTAATTATTAATTATTGTCCAAATATAGATGGAACTTGTTTATTTTATTTAAAAAAATTAAAAGTACTTCACATTGTAGGTAATAACAATATAAAAGATGAATATTTAGAACATTTAATTAATTTAGAAATATTACATATTACAGAATCATTTAATATATTTTTGCCAGAATTAATTACAGGTAAATTTTTATTAAAATTAAATAAATTGGAAGGTTTGTTTGTAGAAGATTATTTTGAAGCTGATAGAATTCAAATAGTGAAAAATAGAGTTGAAATGGGGGAAAGTTTTAAAGATATTGTTATTTCTATATTAAAACACTAGTTTTATAAAGTGATAAATATCAATGGATAATTGTGCAAGTTGTTTGGCTTTACAAAATTGGTTCAATGGTCAACTTGTATTATTTACAAAAAATTTTAATTAGAATTTGCAATACGAACAATAAATTAATCAAAAATTAACAAGGAGTTATGAAGTTCTTGTAACCTTTTTTGAAGATAATTACAAGGAATTCCTTTACAAAAGGATTTTCAGTTTGAAAGTTTTAAATAGAATTTATTAAATTAACTTGAAAGTTATAATGTTCGTTGAATATATTTTAATAGTGATTGCATATTTAAAAGTTATAACATCAAATGTAGTCATTATAACATTTATTGATTTATACTTTTTATAATTTATATTATCTTTATGTCACTAATCATTCCGTTTTTAGAATGTTTCAATATTTCTATAAAAACGACCATTATCTTGATAATTAAACAATTCAATAACAAAAAATCAAAATGAAAACATCAACATTATTTGCATTGTTATTGTTGGGATTATCTTTATGTGTATTCTTTGTTTCAGCAAGTGCAGAAGGCAATGTTTTGAGTGGAACAAAAGTTGACACTTACGTAAAAACAAAGAAAGTTGTCAAAAAGAAGGGCAATAAGAAAGGTGGATTAATTAAATTATTAAAGAAGAAATTAGGTAAAAATTGGGGAAAGAAATTGAGAAGATGTTTAAGAAAACAAAGAAAGAATAAAAAGTCAACTAAACAATATAAGAAGAATGTTAGAAAGCCAATTAAGCAATACAAGAATAAAAACACCACAAAGAAATCAATTAAACAATATAAAAAGAAGAATAACAACAAGAAGAGATCAACAAAGAAATTAGTAAAGAAAAATTTCAAGAAATTATTAAAGAGAATTAAGAAAAGAATTGCAAAGAAAGGTGGATTAAAGAAATTCTTAAAATCAATTAAGAAATGTTTAAAGAGAAGAAATAATAACAAGAAACAACAAAAGAAAAAGACAATTACTTACAAGAAACCTATTAAGAAAGTTTATACTTACAAAAAACTTTAAATTGTAATAACCCCTTTGTATTTGAATTTTTTGTAACGTAATAAATTAATGTAAATAATTTTTTTATTTTATGCGTTGTAAAGTATAATTTAAATTATAAATATTAAACATTTGTATAAATAAATCAATATGTGTAAAAATCACAACTATTGTTTCTTTTGTTTTAAAGTATGTTCCATTTAAAATTTCTTTAAATAATTCTAAACTGTCAATTAACCTATTTATTTTACTATCTTCCCAACAATTCCTAAAATAATGAAACTATGTAGATTGCAATAAATTGATCTTTAAATTCTTCACAAACAACTTTCCATTTTCTTCTTTCATTTCTAGCTCCTGCAACTTCAAATAAGGCATAATTCTTGTCTTTAAATGATTTCTTGTGCAACCGACAGTTTTAAATCTACAAGCATGTACATCTAAATCGTTTGGTAAATAATCGTATGTAATTAATGAATTTATTCTTGTTAAATAGTAAAGTATATATTCATTATAATCGTCACGAAAATTATACATAAGGTTTTGTAAAATGTGAATATTTTGTTGTAAAAATTCCATCATTTTTTTCAGCTGAATAATCTCCATAAATAGAGTCCAGTCTTTAATTTTCATAATAAATTCCTTTTCTATCATTAATTCTTCACCAACTAAACTTTCAATTTCTTTTCTATTTACAATAAATACTTGACAAGCCCCAACAATACCTGACACTATAATTTCTTTATATTCTCTATTTTTAGTTGGAGCGTTAGAGAAACTTAAAATTTGTCTTAATAATGCTGACTTTCCAGATTGTAATGATCCAAAAAGTATTGCTTTAGTTGAATCTTGTTGATCTATTGTTTCTTCTTCAGTTATTGATTTGTTTTTCTTTTTGAAAACTGAAAGAAAGGGTTGAAACTTTTTTTTTGGAAAGCTCACAGCTAAACTGCCGGTTCTTTTACAAATTTTTAAAATGTATAATTTCAGGGTTGACTTAATATTTTATTTAAATTTATAAATTATTGTTTTGATATATTTTACAATCTATATAAAGTCATTGGTGCGTGACTATTACGATAAGCACTTCCAGGATATTGATCTCTTTGTTTAAAATCTGAAACCCATCCCTGTTTAGTATATACTTGCATGTGTCCTGTTTATTAATAATTTTAATTGTAAAGAATTATTAAGTCAACTTAAAACTTACCATGAGGATGACCTGGTTGAGCATTAAATATAGCTACGTCACCTTCTTTAGCAGCTCCACTAACTTCCTTAAAACCAGCTTTCTTTAAACTTTTACCATAATCCTTTGCACTATTTGTTCTTTCAATTGTCTTTCCAGTTGCTGCCTCAATTGCTTCACGAACAGATTTTGCACACTTTCCAGTTGATTTTGTATTTCCAGCTACACGTGCAATAATAGTATTTGCAATTTTTGATCCCATTGCAGAACCAGGTTGAGCAATAATAGAAGAAGGTGGTGTATTAGTTGTTTGTTTTTGTTGTGGAGCAGTATTGTTAATAACCTTTGGTCTTGGAGGAGGTAAAACCTTAGTGTGACTTGGGAATGAAGGTTTTGAAGCTCCATTATAATTGTTATTATTGTTGTTCTTCATGTTATTAAAGGTATTAATAAGATTAGATTTACCATAAGTATCAGCAATAGATGATCCAATCTTACTTCCAATAATAGGAGCTAACTTTCCTACAGAAGTACCAACTGCCTTTCCAATTGGACCAATAACTGGGATTGAACTAAAAGCACTTCCGATAGGGGAGAAGGATGAACCAATTGTTCTTGATACTGAAGTACCAATTTTACTGAAAGAATTTGTTAAGCCTGAACCAATCTTTCCAAAAGTATTACTGAATGAATTACCAATTGAATTTGCAAATGAATTACCGATAGAAGTGAAGCCTGGTTTGCTACTAATTGAATTGATAGTGTTATAAGTACTTCCAATAGTAGAACCAATACTACCAATATGGCTTCCAATAGAAGAACCTATAGTACTTGCTGTTCTTCCAAAAACTGAACTAACAGATGATCCTATTCTTCCAATAGAGCTACTACTTCCAATAGAACTAAAAGAGGAACCAATAGATGAACCAATACTTCCAATTGCACTACCAATTGACTTTCCTAACGATGATCCAATATTACCAATTGTTCTTCCTAGTGATCCTAAAGAAGAACCGATTGAACTGAAAGCACTTCCACCACTGCCAGTACTACCACTACTTGAGCTACTGGAACTGCTGCTTGAACCGCTACTGCTAGAGCTACTACTTCCTCCACCTTCAAGGCTATCTGACAAGGCTGTAGCAAAAGATGCCATAAAAACATCTGCCAATTCATCGAAATCTTCGGAAACTAATTCGTCAGCTAATAATTCATTTCTTCTTCTTTTTGCGAAAGCTTTTCTAATTTTTCTTTCAGCCTTTCTCAATTCTTTGTTAATGAAAGAAGTTAAATATTCTTCAGTTGTTGTGACATGTACTTGAGCGAAACTAAATACAGAACAAAATAGAACTATCAAAAGAGACGCAATAAATAATGACTTATAGCCCTTTAGCATGATTTTTTTTGAAATGAAAATTATCTTTTGACAGATTTGATTATAATTATTTTTCCCGCGCAATTTATTTACAAAATGTCGTAAGGTATTATTGGTAATAAATGCTATTTAACACAATTTATTAAATGGCTATTTACACAAGATCTTAAGTATTTTAATATCTATCTCTATTAGTTGTGCTGGAATAAGTACTTTCTCTAGTAGTTCCTCCAGTACCAGTAGTAGGATAAGTTCCACTAACTGATCCTGGTTGGTTAACTCCCCCTAAAGTTGATCCTAACCCAGTTGTTCCACCTGATCCCATACCAGAGTCCCACTGTTGTGTTCCTGAGGTTCCACTCAAATCAGATCCCAATGATTGTCCTGTGGTACCTACAGTTCCAGTGGTTCCTGAAATATTTCTGGTGCCTTCATTAATATCTCTTGCTTGTTTACTTTCATAAGTACTGTTTGAACTCATATCATGTCTAAAAGGATGTTGGATCTTTTCCTTAAGGTTGTGTAGAGTTCCCTTTGCACCCTTTGTCGATGCTTCATGTGTACCATGTTCTCTTTCTACGTTTCTATCCATCTTGTTATTATTATTAATTTGTTTGTTGATTTGACTTATTAAGTTTGTTTTTTCTAATGAATTCTAAACTTTCCAAAAACCAAGTCCAGTTTTTATAAAGATTTTAGCTTCCACTGAAAGGAATTGTTAAATATAACTAGTTAAGATTATCACTTTTGTTACTTACGGCAAAAACTCTTCACATGTAGTTTTTGCATTTGGAAATATCTCATGTATGTATTCTACTAATTTGGAATGAACCCAATTTTAAACCCACCCTTTCTTTTAGGGCATATGTTGTTTCATTTAAACATTGTAAGCACCTTACTATTATTAATGTAATATAAATATTTTAATTTTTTTAAAGAAGAATGCCATACCTAACAAATTGTAAACTTAATCATTTTACAATTTTTTTCCTTATTTGTTTCCGTACAAGTACATTATAATTATACATTATAATGACCTATAAGTCTGTATTTCTAATTTCTGCTTGTAATTTAGTAATAGTTTTGGGATAGAGACTTTACCATTTTACAAAACATCAGTGGCTATTGTTATTATGTAATAATGACAAAAGCATCAAATAAAAGGTTTCAAAATCCTTTCAAATTGAAAAGTATTACCCATAAAAAAAATGAAATCAAAAGTTTGTTTCCTATTCGTCTTGATCGCAATCATTGCTTCTTTCGTTCATTCAGACCTTGTTCCTTTCCAATCATGTATGCAAGGAGGTGCTTTCGTTCCAAAATCTCTTGACCTCACTCCAATAAAACCAAAACCTGGTGATACTTTAGTAGTTAGTGTAATGGTAAGTGTGCATTCTTTTTAATTCTTATCGTTGTAACAAACTTTGATGATCAAATTATTAATTGATTATTATCATGATCACTATAGGGAACCGTTGTTTCTCCAATCAGTGGTGGATCTTTGGCCGTGACTGTTTCCTATCAAAACATTCCATTATTCCAAAACAAATATGATATCTGTAAAGTAGTTAGTGGTGGTTGTGTTGTTCAACCAGGAACTAAAGTAGTAAAAATTGAACAACCAATTCTTTCATTTGCTTTTGCTGGAACTTACAATGCAACAGCAAAAGGTACAGATTTAAGTGGTAACCCATTAGCTTGTATAAATTTTTCATTCACAGTAGTATAATAAACATTTATTAAATTATTATCTTATGTTTACATTTGAAACTTACATATGAAAAACAATAAATCAACGTAGTTTGAAAATTAGTTTCCCCAAAAATATATTCTTTTGGAATTAGAGATATACCATTTAAGAATTGATACTCAATTCGGTTACTTACTAGATAACGTTAATTTGTTTCCGCATTACTAGAAAGTGTTTCTTCCTGTTGTTCTGTTTCAGTGACAGATTCCTTATTATTATCATTGCTATCTTCTTCATTTTCTTCGTCTAAAGTAACAACTGGTCGATTTAAGACTGCTGGAGCACTATAAACCTTACCGCTAAACTTCTTTTGAATTTTAAAGAAGAATGGAGTGCTTGCCCCACCACTTGAGCTAGAACTAGTGGTAGTAGTACCTTCATTTGTTGTCTTTCCATCCTCAGAGGCGGTTGTTTGTAAGGCTTGTTGTTGTTCTTCAGGTAAAGGTGTATAACCAACAGTATTTGGATCCAACTTTAACTTTTTAATTTCTGGTTCATTGCCATAATGTAAAGAAATTGTATCTTCTAAAGAACCTACAGTAGTATTATTGTTTTTATCTGTATTCGTTTCGGAAGATGTACCATTGTTACTATTAGGTACTTGAATATCTGAAGATCCGAATAATTCAATTTCTATTCTTCGTTGTCTTTCTAACAAAGCATTCTCGGGAATACCTTGCATACCCAATATTTCATATTCAAATGTATTTCTATCGGGTTTTGTATTTGGAATAAAATTAATATTTTCTTTATGAACTTGTAATACATGGGTTTTCATTCCTCTAACACAAACTAATTTCTTTGGGCAATACGGACATTTAAAATGTTTAGTTTTTTGGTGTTGTATGAGGATAGCTTCATCCGCAAAATCTCTATCACAATAATAACACCAAGCTTTAGATAATCTTTCTTCTAATTGTTGTTCTGCAGATAATCCAGATAAATTATCTTTCTTATTACCCTTACGTCTTCTTTTTGAGCCCATGATATCGGAACTAAATTA
>CADWAF010000670.1:0-10765 GCA_902984215.1 Willaertia magna
AATAAATATTTAAGTTAAGTATGTTGTAAACAAAACACGTGTCTTTATACTTTCTGTGTCTAGGTTTTGGAATGGTTTACTATTATAAAATAAATAGAACGAAACATAAATGTAAAGTCTTTTTGTAAATGAATCATTTTCCCTACAACAACATAATGGTGACATTAAACAAAATGCTTCATATAATCAATTTTTATTACAGTTATAACTACAAAGACAAACTATTGTATTGATTAAAATAACAACCTTTAAAAAACACAACCTTATTTCAAAATTATAACAATAATTGACATAAACAATGGTAATAGAGAAAAAAAGTCAATATGGCCTTTACAATTAGATATAGAAGATTTTATACAAAGTTTATGAACTATTAAAGAAGCAACAACAATCAACTTATAACAATACAAATTGTAAGATTTATTTAGAAATAGATATAAATAAAAGATGTTATTTAGTTCATATTTTAAAAGAAATTAAAAAAAAGAATAAATTTGAATTTTCCACTAAATCTGAATTTGTAGGTCAATTTATCTATTAATAATTTAAATTTTATAACATATATTAAAATTAAATTTATTAATAAAACTTTTAAATAAAAAATAATAACTAAATAATTTAAAAAATAATTTAGTCTATTACAAAATGCTTCATCAATATCATTGTAGTCTTCCATTAAATAATTAATAATTTCTGACACTTCTTGATAATCATAAATTATCGAAATCTAAATGTTGTAAACAAAAATAAGAAAATTCTTCAGATTCTTTGTGCAATTTATTTTTACAAATTTAGTGAAAAGAATTTAATGAAATTATTAATTAGAAGAAAATAAATTTTTTAAATAAATATTTAATTTGATTAAATTGTTTCTTTTAATTTTTTATTTTGTATTGTCAGTATTATAATTTTGTAAAAAATTTTCTAAATTTTACTGAATTTAACTGAATAATATTATGTTTATAAAAATCACTAAAATTTTGTAATAATTTACAATTTATTGTAACAGATAATAATTTCAATGGATTTAATTGATTTAAATTAAATTTCTTTTTTTATTTGAGTCTTACTTTCTATTAAATTGATTTCTAAAAATTTTTGTAATAAATCTTTATTTAAAATTAAATCATTTAACCAATCTTTACTATTCTTAATTTCATTTAACAAATAAAATTTTAATAAATATTTCCAAAAAATATCATATTCCGTTAATTCATAAAATTCCTTTGAAATTGATAAACAATTAAAAATGTCTTTAATTGTTGATGTATATTTAATAATTTCAAAAACAATTTCGGGTGGAATCTTTGTTAAAAGTATTTGTGAATTTTTTGTTGTAAACTCTTTAATTTCGTTAAAAAAATGTTTGACAAGATTGGCTGTCCCGAATTATTTATTGAAATACTTCGATTCATTCCCGATATTGAAGAAGATTTATTATCTTTAATTTTACTAAATAAACAATGTCACGAAATTATTGAAGAAAAGAATTCAATTTTTTATCAATTACTTTGTAAAGATCGTTTTGATTACGAAATGTTTATTAGTTCACAACAAGAAAAAAATAATGAAACAGTAATTAATTGGAAAGAACAATTTTTGGAATTTGTTTTATTTTCATGGTCAGAATATTTACAAACAACACCACAATTAGAAGAAAAAGTATCTAAAAAATTGACAAGTTTATTTCAAAAGAAAAAATTGTTAATAAATACTAATGATACTAATAACGAATAATGTTATTTCAATTGAAGTGAAGGGAATTAAGGAAAGTAATGTTGTAATTAAATATTATTTAAATGATAAATTGATTTATGAATTGAAAGATATTTTGAAAGATATTGATGTAATTAATTGTAAAGAAAATAGATTATATTTTGTTGTAAATTTTGATCAGAAAACAACAGATACATTTAATAATACTTTAATTATTGGGTCAACTCAAAAATTAAGTGAAAATAATTTATTACACCAATTCAATAAGATACAGAAAAAACTTGAAAAGATAATAAATGATTGAATCAATTAAAATAGTTCGAAATTAATAAAGTAAAACATTGTCAGCCAAACTTTTGTTAAAACTTTTTTGTAAATTCCCGAATTATGTGAAAAGAAGGTCAAAATAATAATTTAATATGAACTATATTCTCTCCAATTAGTATCAAATCCAATTATATTTATCGCACAACCCCACAAAATAAAAATTGTCGTTAACTTTCTTCCGTTAATTAATACTCCAAAATTGTTAATATTGAAATCAATCCGATGATAGCTCAGCTGGTAGAGCATGGGACTGTAGAAGAAAAGTCTGTTATCCTGTGGTCGGCGGTTCAATTCCGTCTCATCGGAATCATTTTGCAAATTTATTTTTTTGAAAATTTATTTGCATATTTTGTTTTTATAAATACATGTAATTTAAAAAAAAAATATAATTACGTTTATGTTTTAATAAAGTTTATTAAAAAAAAAATGAAACAAAAGAAAAGTAAAAAAATACCTGAACATTTAGTAAAAGAATTTCTTCTTCCCTTTCTTGACACACCCTCTCTCTTTAAATGTTTACTTATAAATAAACAATGGTATAATTTTTTAACTTCTTCTTCTAATATTCATATTTGGATTGCACTTTATAATCAATTATTTGTTATTCCATCAACAGATAAAATTACTGAACTCATTGAACATCCTCCTTCTTTTAAAATTCAATTAGATCCTTATGATGAAGCAGAAGATCCATACGAGTTTTATACTGGAATTTGTCAACCTAATGAAAATTATTGTTTTACAAAAGATTATTATAGAGGATATGAACAAACTGATTATTATTCTTTAGTCACTGATCATTTAAAAAAGAATTATATGACAGCTTGTACATTGACATTTGAAAAATTAAAAGTTTGGAAGAATAAGTGTAAATTTGCATCACAAATATATAAAAAGAAACAACAACAAAAAAGTCAACCAGCAGTTGTAACAGATAAACAAAACGAAAGCAATCATAGCAATCATAGCAGCAGTCACATTACAACAAAACAAACATCTACAAATATAATAAATGAAGAAAAGGAACAAGAAGAATTAATTAAGTTTTTATTTCACTTAATCAAAACAAGATGGTTTCGTAAAAGATATTTTAATAATGAACTAATTTGCAAAGAATTTAGATGTAGAGCTAAAAGATATTTCTTTAAATTTTATAATGTTTTTTATTATGGCAATACTAACCAGGAAGAACGTAAAATCCCAGAAACAGCATACGACTCACAAAATGTGAAAGAAGAATTTGAAAATTGGAATCATAATAATATTACAACAAAAAACATTTTATTTTAATATTTACTCTTCTTTTGTCTCTTCACCACCCTCTGTTGATGATTTATTTCTCATATCTAATAATAATTGTCTAGTTTGATCATAAATTTCCACACAATCATTCTTTCCCAATGCTTGATCACGTAAATAAGTTAAAACCCTCTTTTTAACACTTCCATCTAAACCTTCACCAACTTCTTGATAAGCATTAAATACAATCTTTAGTACTTCTGAATTACATTCAATAACATTATCTGTTACCCTTTCTGGTCTAGGTTGTTTATCGAAAAGTTCAATATATTTTTCTTTTGGAACTTCAGAATCTTCTTCCTTCTTCTTTAATAAAGAAAACATCCATTCGAAATCTTCGGATTGAATAGTTAAGTTATAATGATTAAGTTTTAGTTCATTAAAGAGGACTACTGCATTATCTAAATCATTATGTTCTAAAACTAATTTTTCAATAAAACCTCTAAGAATACCCCTAGTGAGAGGTTGATTAAGTAATTTACGTCCTGCGTTTTTAAGTACTTTTTATAATGATTAGATGATAAGCCTAAAAACTAGTTAATATAAACTATACTTACGTTCTATTGCTGTAGAAGGATGTTGTTCATCATATTTTTCAATTGTTTTAAGGAGAACATCAGTACTTTGAATTGTAAATTTAATTCTTTTTAAACAAAGTGTTCTCCAATAACTCATTGCATGATTTAAATCACTATAACTTGAAACTGTTGAAAGCATATCAATAAGTTGTTGAGCGGAAGGTCTTTTAGCACTTTTCTTGAATTCAAGCATATTTTGTTGATAAATTTCTTCAGTCTTTGTAGATGGAGACCAATTATAACTTAAACTTTGTTGGGCTCTAAGAGAAACGGCAGTTTTAGATTTTTCAGATTGTTTACCAAACTTTTTGGCTACTTGTAACTTTTTTTGATATAATAATTTACCTCTTATATTTAATGGTTTACTACCAAATCTTTTTTGTGTTTGATTTATGCATAATGATGATGATGATAATTCATGATGGGAAGTAAAAACACTAGTTGTTGGTTTAGGATTTCCACATTTTAAAAGAGAAGAAGAAATCTTTGGAGTGGTGAGATTTAAAAATTTTTTCATTTTTTTTAAAACAGAAATTCACACTCAATTTTATTGTTTGTTCTTTGCCTCATTCTAAGAGTACTTTGTTTTGAATGGATGTTATCTTTAATAATTGTTCTTTAGTGAGATAGTTTAAAATGTCGTACTTATACATGCTTAAAAGACTTTTCCATTTGCTTGCACAATAGTTGAGACATTCAAATTCTAAGGTGGAATAATTACATTTGATTGATTTTGCTTTGGTACCACTACAATCATCTCTATTGATAATAGTGAAAATAATGGATAGTACGTTTTCATTTCTCAAAGATCTTGCAATGAAATCTTGTGAGGTAGAGAAAATATTAGATTCATCTGCAATGCCTAATGCTTCCCAGATTAAAAGAATTCCCATTGCATTTGTTGTAGTGATTTCAATAGATCCAGTATAAAAGTATTGGATAATAGTTCTCAAATTTTGAAAGTCATCATAGCTTACTTGGTCCCTTGTTTTCCATTGTTTAAATAAATCATATACATCAATTTCTTTTAAAGCAGCTGCTTGAAATCCTAATTTCTGGAAATTAAAATATTCACATCTAGAGTTAAGAATGGATTTGTGACAGTAAATAATAAATCCTTTTGTTCTATCTAATACCAATTTAATATCGCTAGTTGTACTGTCGTCAAATAGGGAAGCAATAATAGCTGAGATATTAGGTGGGGCTTTCACCTTTTGTATAACCTCTTCTGTTAGTATTTTAGGATCGTTTAGTCTAGCAATTTCTACTAAAATGTTTTGTTTTTCCCACAAAAGAGAAAAACTTGAGCTATTTTTGATTTTTCCAAATTGATTTTCTACTATGTATTGCTTACAAAAACTTAATGCATGGTGCCAATAGAGAGATAATGGGTAAGCATCTTTCGGATATTTGTTCACTATAATGTATTGAATACATTCGAACACAGTTTCTTCTTGAGTTAACGAGATAGCAGCGTTCATTGTCATTGTAACTATATACTCGTCCTCGATGTGATTGACTGTCAACCATTCTAATAGATCTATTGGAGTAGTGGCCTTTGTAGCAGACTTAAATTCATTGAAATAAATGAAGTCTATTATACAATCCAAACATTCTTTTGATTTGGGCGCTAATTGTTTGTCATATTTTAGAAGTTGGGAACATTTCTCTTTCAGTAAATAGGAGGGAACTTTAGTTGAATAGTCTTTGTTTGCATTAAATATTTGTGTATCCCAAAAATTATTAGATTTTCTAAGCTTTGTGAAATCCTCCTCTAATTTGCTTTTTCCTTCTATTACCTTAATTAAAGGTGTGACAAAGAATATAGTAGAGTATTGACCGCACACTATAGTAACCACTGATTTCTCTTTAAATTCAGAATTATCCAACTCTTCATTGTAATACTTCGCAACACCATTACCAAATTGGTTGGTTGTAGCCCTTCCTAATCCAAACATTTTATTTCTTTCAGTAATGACTATACAGTGTTGATATCCACAAACAATGGATTTAAATGAGTCACTTCTTGAAATAGATGAAACCAAACCAACTTCTGTTAAAACTGCCGCATATGCTTTGTTGGTGGCAACAATATTATGGTCATTAATTCCACAATAATAAATTGCTTTAGGAGTCAATACGAATGTTCCATTGCAATTACACTTTACATCCATAATTTCTCCATGTTCACAATTAAATTCTAATACAGAAAGTCTGTTTCTATTTCTTGTTGAATTGAGCCCAGTTTGCCCATAATAGCTACACCCTACACCAACAAGTAGTTTCTTTCCAGTTCTTATATTTCTCATCAATAAAATAGTATGATTTAATCCACATTCTATTTTGAGTATTTCATGGTCCTCCATCTCCATTACTTTTTCTATTGGAACTTTGACAAACTTTGAATAAAAAGTTGTTGACTCTGATTCATGTCCATCCATCTTGTTATCCACCCTAGTATTACTTTTAGGTGTGGAAATGATATTAGAATATCCTAAACCAAGTTGACCAAAACTGTCATCACCAATGGCATACAAACCATCCTCAGTTTGAACATAAAAATGTTTTCCTCCACCGTTGGAAGCAAATTTAATAGGTTTATCAAAAGGTATTTCATATACTAATTTATCAACATTCTTCTTAGAATTAACTTCTTCTGGATAAACAACCATTTCATTTTGTCTACAACCAATTAGTTTACCGGTTGTTGTTAACACAAATATAGAATGTCTACAAGCAATCACTTGCTTAATCGATTGACCATTACAATAAATTCTATGTAGACTAGTTACTGGATCCTTAAGTATATTTCCACAATAAAACAAATCTTTTTGATTATGAAAGAGAACACCTTCGGAATATGGAGTAGTAACGAACTCAAACTCATCTTTAGGTTGGCTTACAACATTTGGAAAACTATCTAATGGAGTAAAGTCGGCACCGCTACAAGGTGAGTTTTGTATTAAACAAGCCTTGTTATTAGGAGAGGAAGGCTTGTTTGTATTATTATTAATATTACTTAAACTATTTACAGGATACAAATCTAACATATTTACATGAGTGAGAGAAAGATTCGGTAAAGAGAAAGTATTAGTAAATTCTCCCCCAACTCCTCCACATATATACATTTCTAAATCATAATAGTGTTTCATGTTTGATTTTGCCATAAAAACACTTTATTATTACTATTTGTTTGTTTACTTAGTTGTAATAATACTTCTTTTTTACGTTTTGATATTCAACAAGCCTTTTCGTCTAATAAAAAAGACAATATTCAAAAAACGTTTTCACTTTTCCCTTTCAATACTTTTCTCAAAGTTGTAAGTTTTTCTTTTAAAGAAGAGAAAGTATTGTAATTTTTTTTTTAGAGCTTATTACAATTCTATTTTTATAAATTTGTTTGAAGTGTTGTTTACGTAAATTTAGTGGTTGTTATTGGTTGGATGAGTTAACTGTAGAATTTGTTAGGATCACTAAGCGCAAAGTCAGGTTAAGAGTGTTTTGCAGTGTTTTATTCTTCACACAAAAAGTCATGTCATTATCCAAAATTCAAATAAACAAAAACAATCCAACTACCTATTCATATTTTTAACACAGGTATTCCTTCTTCAATATCATCATCTACCCGAATATTGATTTACTTCTTAAAGAATTGCTATCTACCCATCCAGTTATTTCACAAAACTAAACAAAACGCGTCTCACCTTTGTTTCATTTTTGTTTTTTAAAAATGTCAACTGATATGAAGACTGTAAACACATCACTAGCCAACACTAGTACTTCCATCAATAATAATAATAATAATAGTAAAACAACTTCAGCTCCAGTCTTTCTCAAATACTTCAGCGGAACAATTGCTGGTACTGTTTCTACATTACTTACTCAACCTTTTGATGTCATTAAAACAAATCAAATTAAACTAGCTGGTGCTTTTTCTTCCGGCACTGCTACGGTTCCTATTGATAATCAAAGATTAGACATGTTGAGGACTGCAACTAATATTTATAAAGATCAAGGAATAAAAGGTCTTTATAGAGGAACAGTTCCGACTTTTTGGAGAGTACTACCTGGTGCATTTATCTATTATAATTTATTAAATTATGGTAAACAATTCATCCTTAAAGCTAAACAATTAAGAGCTTTAAGTAGTTCAGTCAACCCTATAGGCTTAACAAGTAATAGTAGTTCAAATAAAACTACTATTGCTCTAGCAAATCTAAGGTTGACCCCAACAGAAAGTTTCATAACTGCAGCTTCTACTAGAGGATTCACTACCATTGTACTTTGTCCAATAACTGTAGTTAAAACAAGATTTGAATATAGCGCTGTTGAAATAAAAACTTCTTTCCTTTCCACTTTAGTTGATATCTATAAGAAAGAAGGAATAAAAGGTTTATTTTCAGGTTTGAATGCAACTATTATGAGAGATGCCTCAAATGCAGGTTTAAACTTTTTAATTTATAATCAAACAAGATATTTCTTAACAAACACTTTTTATAAAGGGAAAGAACATGAGATGGAAACGAATATAATTATAACATTACCTTCGGGAGCTACTGGAGGTGTTCTTTCAAGTTTATTAACACATCCTTTTGATATGATCAGAACTAGACAACAATTACAATCTTCTTCTTATAAAGGGATTTTTGATGCAATAAGAACGATAACGAAGGAAGAAGGTTTAAAAACTTTATTTAGAGGAATATCAGCACGTTTAGTGAAAAGGGCTTTTGCAAGTGGTATTACTTGGTCAATACTTTCTTTACTTTCAGAAATTTAAATTTTATTGAACTTTTTGTAAACTCAAGTCAACCTTACTATTGTTGTTTTGTAATATAAAACCAGCAGCGAATTTCGCGGTTAATGAAAAATGTTGAACAACGTGCAAAAAGACTGTTGAACAAACAAACAACACACATCAAAAAAATGGAAATTTTTAAAATTGAAACAACAAAACTAAAAACCAACAACAACAAAAAACAACAACAACCATTAAAATCAATTGATTTTTATAAAAAAATAAAATTTATTAAATATGCCAGTAATCACATGATTGCAATAACAATGGAAAATGAAATTTACATTTATGGAGATAATTTTTTTGGACAATTAGGAAATGAAATTGAAAATTTTAAAGAATTTACAAAACTTAAAAATAAAATTGGAAATATAATTTATTTAGATGTTTCCAATACTTGTACTTTAATTGTAAATGAAAGAAAGGAAGTTTTTATTTCTGGTTATTTAAAGGATTGTATAATGTGTAATAAATTTACAAAAATAAATATTTTATTAAATGAAGATTTTAAAATGTTAAAATGTGGAATGAATGGAATATTTATTGTAATGAAGGATAATAGTTGTAATGAAAATTATGATAAAATTTTATATTTAAAACAAATTACAAAATTTAATGAAACGAATAAAAAAATGATAAATTTAAAACAAATTTTAATAGAATCAATTGGTACAAATATAGAAAATAAAGTTAAAACTTTACCAATAATTTACAATACTTTAGTAATATTAACAGAAAATGGGCAAGTATTTTATTGTAATTTAAATAATTTTATTACAAAAACTAATATTTGTCCCAATCATCTCAAAAAAGCTGATTTTCCATTCATTGTAAAAGAAATTGCCAGTAATCAATTATCACTATTTTTATTGAGCCATAAAAATAAAATATATAAATCTACAAATTTAGAAAATAATACAATAACTTGTGATAAAAAATTAAAAGAAAAAATTGAAAATATTTATACTTCTGACAATTATTTAGTTTGTAATACAAAATTTAATAATTTTTTATATATTTTTAATTATTTTGTAAAGAAACAAGAAAATAATCAATATTCCTTAATTAAATTAGATGAAAATTTAAGAGGACAATATATTTATCCTATAGTTTTAAAGGATGAAATTTTTATTGTTACAAGTAATTATAAAATTAATGTTGAAAGAAACAGTTATATCATTCACGTTGGTTTTTGTAAAAATTTATTTAAAAAAGTTGATACTGCTGAGTTGAGTGATATTATTATTATATTTTGTAACGACACTGTACAGAAGAAAAGAAAACGTAGTGTTTATGAATATTAATATTTATTAAAGGTTGGGATTATATATCGAAAATGTATTATCATTACAAAACAGTAAAATTTCCCAAATTATTATTTTTTCCCTTTTTGTAATCAGTTACAAAATTAATTATTTTTACTACAAAAGTAAACTCAAAAATTGACCAATCAATTAAATTATAGCAACAGATCACTATTGAACACTAATAATAATAATATTTCATTATTTTTAAATAATTATTTTTATTTAAAAAAGGATTTTAAAAAATCTATAAATTTCTTGTCAACAAACCATTTTCAAAACAACAAAAATTAAAAACAAATTAAAAACAAATCAACAACAAATCAAAATGAACAGAGAACATGGAGAATATGAAGCATCTACTCGTGGTGCAAAGGGTACCTTACACAACATTAAAGAAAAGATCCAACATCCATTCAGACATGATATGAGTACAAATAGTACTTATGAAAGTAAGGAAGTTAAAGATATTAATCACAATGCAAATAAACTTACTGGAACAACTGCTACTAATCCAACTACCACAACTACAACCACTAATACTAGATTAATTTAAATGTGTTGTGCATTTGTTGTGCCTTTTTGCATTTTAATTATTGTTATTTTGTAAATATTTTGTAAATAAAACAGTGAATGTTATTTGGTCATTTAGCATTTTTCTGCCCAAAACGTTTTGATATGTTTAGTTTACAAGCCTACGGTATGATCCCGGGATATAAAAAAATAACCAGTTTTTATTTACC
>CADWAF010000671.1:0-13961 GCA_902984215.1 Willaertia magna
ACTTTTCTAAATTTTCTAACCAAAGATGTTTTTCCAATTCCATAGGTCTGAAAGAGAGATACTAATTTAGCTTGGCTTAGATTTTGTTGTTCCTTATTTTTTACAAAAGTTTTAACTATTAATTCAGATTCCTTTTCACGATTTACAAATTTAAGGTTCAATGTTGAATGTTGAAGATCTTCTTTTAAGACTTCGTTAGTTTTCTTCTTTTTCATTGTCGGAGCTTCCAAATGATCAACCAGTAAAGTTTGATTTTTTGGTAATTCGCAAAGCCTTTTGTTGGATGAACCACACATGTCTCGCTGTCCAGACATTTTTTGCGTGTAAAATTTAGGCGGGAGATGTTTAATTTGCAGAGAAATTCAAGCCAAGATTGTTCTATTATTGAAAATTGATTCATTCGTTTTAAAGTGCCATTTTATTTTTTTTTAATCTTAATTTTGCTTATTTGATTTTTTTTGAATAAAATTTAAATAATTTTGCATATCTTCTGAAGATAAACCTGAGGAACTTGGTTGACTATAATCATTATTATTACTGCTATTACCATTAGTTGTTGTGGTAGTGTTAGTGTTTGTAGTGTTATTAACACTAGTATCATCTTGCTTTTTTCTTTGTCTATCTTGTTTATGTTTAGTAAATGTTTGTTTAAATACTTCAGAAGGATTCCATTTATCTGAGGCTAATGTAGATGGACTTAAATTTGTTTGTTGGGTTGATTGTTGTTGATTATTACCATTATTGTTGCTTTGATTTCTTGGTTGATGTTCATTTCTTGGCTTATTTTGTGGTTTTCTTTTTGAAAAGGAGGAACCCAAAGGACCTTTTTGTTGTTGATTACTATCATCATTTCGTTGTGATTGAGTATTATTTTGAGAAAATTGTGATGGCTTATTGTTAGATTGCTTAACAGATTTCTCCTTGTTTTGAGTATCTTCTTCCCTTAATACCCTAAAGTTACTTTGTTGATTATTATTTTTTGATTGGAATCTACCTTGATTTTGTCTGTTACTGTTATCAAATGGTTTCTTTTGTTGTTGCTTTTCATTTTCCTTTAAAGCATTTAATGTCATAATCTTTGGTTTTGGAGGAGCATTGTAATTATAACTAGAAGTGGTATAATAATGTTGTTTTGTGTAATCAACCTTATTTGGGGCATTTGAGAAAGAATGTCTAGTTGGTTGTTCATCATTTTCTCTTAAATACTTTTGTCTATCTAAATTAACTAAATGTTTTAAAACTAAGATAGCACCTCTACTTGATGATAATCTTGAACCAAATGTTGAACCTCCAACAAATTCTTCATCAAAAACAACTTGACCTTGATCTCCTTCCATACCAACTAAAATACCTTTAGATCCATAAGGAGCTGCACCTGTTCCACTCATATATAAAACTCTATTACCTAATGAGAAATCAGCAACATAAAATAGATTTGGAGCTGGATCAGATGGTTTATGAACTACTGCTGTTTCTACTTCAACAATTTTACCAACGTCTGGATGTGTCACTTTTTGTTTTGTTGCAAATTCAATTGCTGCCTTTTCAATTTCTTGTAATACTCCCTTAGGGAAAACATCCTTTTCAATATCTATGAAAGGTAATCCTTGGAATTCTTGTGCAGATAACCAAACTACAATTTCATTAATCTTTTCTTGATATAATTTAAGTCTTTCGTGTGAATTTTCAGTTGATTGAGTGATTTGAGGGAACATATCTCTTGCATTGAAATCTACATCGGTTCCTAACATTTCAACAAATTCAGGGAATGCATTTCTATAAGCATCAATTAATTTAAGAGCCTTTTCTGATAATTCCCAATCACCAAAAGTACCTGCAACAGAGAATTTACTGGAATTTGGTCTATCAAACAATTGGTTTCCAGTTGTGAAATTTAAAAAGTATCCCTCATCTAAGTTTTGTTCATTAAAATCACATCTACAATATCCAATAACTCTCTTTGAACTCTTTTTAGATCTTAAACCTAAACCAACATTTTCTGACAATTTACCATTTGGTAATTCAATACGTAAATTACCAACTACAATACCTAAAGCTTTCTTAGACATATTTAATTTCTTAGCAGCAACAAAGAATGGATAATATTCTTGAGCAGTAAACTTTTCTAACAACTCTGGTGGATAATTTGGTTTTGTTTCACTGCCGTCGTGCACACTTGTCAATTTAACTTGTAACTTATTTTTGTTATATCCAGCTACCTCTCCTAAACAGCCATAATGTTTATCTCCCAAAATTAAAACATTTTGACCTAGTGGATATTCTGCTTCAATCTTATCAATTCCCCTTTCAATAAACTTCTCATCGGGTATTGGATTGTAATTTTCTAAAATCAATAATTGATGTGGATATGCAAATTCATTCTTATTGAAAGAACGTTTAATACCATATTTATCACGTTTCATTCCTCTAAATAATTTAATAAATACTAAAACACGAGTATCTCCAATATCTAAACCATATCTTCTTAAAAGTACACTCTTGTGGAAGCCATATTCTCTTCTAAATTGTTCCAAATCCCTTTCAGAGTGTTCTTCTCCTTCATCATCAGGAGAATAATAACTTGCAACTTCATCAGCTAAACTTGAGAAAATACCAAGTCTTGGATATGGATATCCAACATAAACTTTCTTTCCTATAAATTTCTTTAAGTATTGAACTACATTTGCTGATTTCTTCATACTTTCTTCATATGTCATTGTAATACCATTTTCCCTCTTTTGATATTCATCTTTATCTAAATGTATTGTCATACTAGGTTTCTTACTAGATTGTCCAAATAGTGCAACACCAATATCTTTTTCTTTTGCAATAATGTCTTTGCTAAATAATGAAGGGAATCCTTCCAAATTTTCTTTAACACCATCACATAACTTAGGAATAAATTTAACGTATTGTGGGAATTCAAATGCCTCTTCCTTAACATGACTGTTTAAAATATCTGGTAATTGATCAGAAAGAGAAGAAGGACATGTGACATTTACTGAAGGATTGAAAGTGAAAAGTAAATTAGGTCCAAATGAATTTCTCTTCTTTTCTACTTCAGATACTTGATTTTGGTCAATTTTTGCTACTGCATCTAACAAACGTTTTTCATCAATGAATGGTAATAAAGTAACACCTTCATAATCATATTTAGTTCCTTCACGATCAATAACAAATTCATTTGGATAGAAATCATAAATTGGTGAATTAGGTAAATATAACTGTCTATAAGCTGGCGGAAGTAATTTACAACTTCCTTCTGGTAAAACACCTAAAAGTTGTTCAAACGGATGGAAAGGTTTACCTGGGTCACTAAAATTAATTTCCTTTGCAATTGTACCCATATTTACAAGATCAGTAGCGATTGGAGCATAATGGAAAGGATAATACCATCTCCAAGAAATTAATTGATTGTAATAATATTTAAATACCCATAAAAGACCTTCAACATATGATTTCACAACCTTATTAACTTCTTCCTTATTATTGTGGTCAATACCTAATTTTGTTTGATAATAAGCTTTATGCCAAACAGCAAAATCAAATCCATTATCACCAACTGACTTTAAAAGCAAATCATTTTCTTCTTCAAGCTCCATAGGTCCTTCAGGTTCAATTAAAGTATCAATTCCATAAGTACCGGCTGTTGGGTGACTATAATCTAATACATTATGTAAACCAACTACAACATTCATTTCTTCTGCTTCTTCGTCACCATCTTGACTAAATAATCTTTCTTGATGTTTAAGATGTTTTCCAAGACTTAATGGAGAAACTTCATTCTCAAGAGTGTGTAAAATATCTTTCACACTTTTTGGTTCAGTTTCCTTTTCAGATTCTGATTCAGAAAGTGGGACATTTTGTCTTAAAACTTCTTCAGCAGCATCCATAGCAATTTTTGGTTCTTGTTTTTCGATATCATTAACTGTAGTAAGACCAGTAAAACCTTCTTCATCAATCTTAATAAACTTTCTATGTCTTCTTTGTTGTCTTCTATTCTCTCTTGAACGATTTAAATATCTATCAGCCATCATTGAAGCTTCTCTTTCACCTAACAATTTCACAAATGCTTCAACACGATCAAAATGAATATCACCATATTCTGTTAAATAACCAGATAATGTTGGAAGTACAGTTTTATAAATATCCATCATTATATTAATACTTCCTTCTTTAATATCAAGAGTAGGCATATGAGGTAAGAAATCATTTCCTGTAAAGAAAACATAAAATACAAAATCATCAATAATACGTTCTAAATCATATTCAAAAGGTAATTTTCCTTTCAGCGCTTCTCTAAACTCTAAATCTAAATATTGTCTTAACGCTGATAAATGTAATAGGTGAAACTTTTCAACAAATGGTTTCTATTAGATAATAAATAAATAGTTAAATTATGTTTTTGAATAACCACTTACATTCTTCTCTTTCATTCCCTTTAAACGATATTGTTCAAAAACATCTTCACGCAATAAAGTAAAGTGAGGTTCGTGAGTAATTAAACCTAAACAAATTAAATCAGCATCTAAACCATATAAACAATGTCTTTCATTTGGTTCATAACCCTTTTCCATCTTTCTTCCTCTAATAAAATTCATAATTTTATGTTCACCTTCACCTGGTACATCATGTCCCGAAAATATAACTTTACATTGTTGCCATTTGATATCATGCTTCATCTTTGAATGAACCATATACTTTAAATGTTCACTTAATTTAGCCATAAATTCAGTACCTGGGGTAATACAGTTAGAATCAAAAACATCATCAACTGGTGGTAATTCTTCTTCTTGTTTTTTAGCCATCTTCTTTCTTAATTGTTCAGCATCAAAAACTTTACGGAATCTACGTTGTCTTTGTTGATTCATCTTTGCTCTAGGTGCAACACCATCAAGAGCCATAACGAAATGTTTCTTAGGTTGAATTAATTGAAATAATTGATCAATATAACGGAAAATCTTTAAAATCATTTCTCTTTCTGTTAATTGAGCTTTAATTTCATCATCTTTATGTGTACAATTGTGAATAATACCATTCATATCTAAATATAAATTATCTATTTATTTTAAAATTATATAATTAAATATTATTTATTCTTTATAATGATGATACTAACCTACAGTTGGAAGTGTAGCCTCTGATAAAGGGGCAACAATACAAGGATAACGTTCTGCTAAGAACTTGAAAAATCTTGGAACTCCCATTATTATTTGTTAATCTCTTAGATCTTAAACTAGATTGTAATAACAGTAATAAACAAAAACTATTTTTCTTAATAATTTAATCAAATCGGAAACTCTATTGAATTAGCAGTTTCTTCTGGTAACAGTTAAATTTTATTTTTTTTATTAAAAATTTTTTTTGAAATGAAATTATTCATCAAAATAGGCTCGTCGTTCATTGATGGAATTGAATTATGTATTTTTAGTTTGTGTTATTAACAAAGTGTAAATTGCTAGTTTAATTACATGTTGAAGTGCCAAGATAACAAGAAAAACGATTACAAGTAAAAATTTAAATGTTTATACGGATTAAAGGAAAAAACAACTTGTTTCATTAATAATACGTTAAACTTTTTCTTTAAACTATACTTTGATAAACCAATTATTATCATTCAATTTTGATTTTGATTGGCAGAAAATTGTTCAGTCACCAAAGTTTTGTTGGATAACACGGCTGGCCTGACCGGAAACCTCAACCTAACCTTAAAAAATAAAAACAAGCATGATTGCGGCCTTTAAAAGATCTTTTTTTCTTACCAAGGCTGCATTCAAACTTACTAACAAATTAAACAACACTTCAATTCTAATGGACAAAGTTGTTCCTAACTGCAATAAACTAATAACTAATAATATTACTTCATCATTTGGACAAATACGTTCCTACACTACAACAAATTGTTTAAAAGAAAAAGAACTATTAAATAATAGTAGTAATAATGGTTTTACAACACCATCATCTACCAAATACCAAAATGCTCTCAATTTGAATGATTATGAGAAATGGAATGCTCAACAAGTAAAATCTGTGCTAATTGCTGATCAATCTTTGGGTGGTGTTGGTTTATCGATTGAGGAAGTTGAGCTTTTAGATGATTTTAATGGATCTTTTCTTGCTAATATAGTGCAAAATATCAAAGAAAAAGATTTATTCTTTGCCTTGAATAAACTAGAAATCGGCAAAGATGCTATTAATAACGGCAATTTTCAACTTTACAAAACTTGTAAAACTATTGTGTATTGGGTAAATAATACTTTAATACCATTTCAGATGTTACAAGGTATGTATTATTTTTCAATTTTTTAATTCACACTTATAACTGATGAATTTTTTGTAACACAAAAGAAATCAACCCAAAAATCAGCAACAAAGTATTTCAGCAAGTAAGAATCGATCCAAAATATGAATATCTTCGTAATTTACATGATTCAAGCAAAATGAAAGCACTGGAAAGTTTAATTGGTACAAATATTGATCTTCCTATTCTAAATGAATTAGATGGCAACGTTCCAATAGATTTTGATCATACATCTAAATTTCTTTTGACACGTCAAGGATTTGAATTATTAAACAAAGTTATCAAAAAAGATAATGATGGACATGCATTATATGGGCCTTATGGAATGTCTAAATCTTACACTATGTATTTAATAGCTTGTTATGCAATTGTCAATTCTATTCCTTTACTATACGTTCCAAAATGTAAGGACTGGGTTGAATGTTACTATAAAAAAAAAGAATTGGGAGCAAATGAATATTTGCGTAATTTAGCATTATATTGGAACTATGATATAATTTCACGAGATTTAGTGTTAAAAATGTTAACTAATCCTAGAGATGTTATTGATTTATTAAAAATATCAAGCACAAAAGGAGATAGAGCTATAATGTTGTTTGATGAACATCACGAAGTATTAGAACTTATTGAAAACGGTATTAGATTGTCAGAATTTCTATATTTTAGGAATTTCAATAGATGGCATGGTATTACAAGTGGTACTATGACAGTTTATTGTGGAAATAAACTTGAAAGGTATTTATCTAAGAGTGTAGATTTTAGACGTGTTACACCACTCACTCAAGAAGAATTTAAAGCACTTATAAAGAATTATGGTTTAAACGTTTCAGATGAAAATAAAATTGCTTATGCAACAGGAAGAATTCCAGGAGAGTTAAAGAAGTTTGTAAATTTTTTGAATAATTACAAAGAAGATAAAGTTGTAACGGTGACAGATAATATTGTTAGATTGTTCAAAAAGGAAATTGAAACTGAATATAAACAAAGATTAAACCAAAGTTTAGAAAGTTTACTTTCATATTCAGATTGTTTAACAAATTTTTATGATTCTATAGAAAATCTTTTTACACTTGGACTTAAACCTGGATTTTGGAAAGGAAGATCATGTGGCATTGATGGAGAGGTATACGATGAAGGATTACTTTATAAAACACATTTTGGTCAATTGTATTTTATTAATGAGGCAGCTAAAAGAGTATTATTTAATTTATATTGCCAATCACAAAAACAATTGATTATTAGATATTCTGATGAATATCTTTTAAAACAATATTTACTGATACAAGAATATAATTATATAAATAGTAATATACAACAAAGATTTAATGTGGTAAATTTTAACAACTTTAATAATTATTCAAAAAGTATATCTTACACAGTTAATACTCACCAAAGTTTAGATATAAACGACTTGTCAACATTAAACAAAGAAAATTATTTAATTGGAACAACAGCTCTTTTTGTTCCAGAAACTAATTTTTCATGTTTTTCTTACTTGATTATTCAATATGAAGAGAAAATAATTAATTTATACTTTAAACAACCAATTGTTTCAACAATAGATGCTCGTTACAACACAAATTCCACTGATTTAGATAAACTTTTAGATAGAAATTATATTATAGAACATAAAAATAAATCTACACCACTAATTAATCGTACATTTACTTTAGATTTTCAATTTTCATTATTAGAATTGATTATACATGGAGTTATTGGAAATTTTGGAGATTTCACAGAAACAATTTATAAAGACGCAGCTAAAAAATCACACTCTACTATAGCTGTTAAAAGAAATTTAAATCTAAACTTTAAATTATCAAACAATGAACTTAACTCAAAGTTAGTAGTTGGAGATTTAGAAATTAATTGGTATTATATTTATGAATCATCAATACTTTCAAAAGAACAATCCACTAGAAACGTGAAAGAAAGTGGTATACTTTATAGAAATAGGGAAGATATTGAGAAGGATATGAAAATTACATTTGAAAATAGGAGGTAAATAAATATTTAGTTGTTGAAAAAAAGTAGTGCTTTTTGGATTTCTTTTTAGATTTATCGAAGTAGATTTTTAGTCAACTGTGAATTTTAAATTAACTTCGAAAAATTCTTTTCAGATAAATGATTTTGTGTTAAGATATAGCTTTTTTGATAGTTATTTTAATCATTAATAATTTCTTTGTCAGCTTTGTGCTTCATTATTTTTTAAAAATAATTATTTTCTATTTTGCTTTTCAATTAAGGAATTTTTTTAAAATAATTTTTGTTGTCGTTAAAGAGAAGATAAGGATTAATCTTGAGACAGATATTAGAGGTGATTTCTTCTTAGATTTCCTAGTCATCTGTCGTTGTTTATGAACTGAAGAAGCTTAGTGTTCTGTTTTTGAAAACATAATTCATCAATAAAAAAAATGTTGTCACACTTATACAAACTACTTTTCAACAATCAAAAATTAATTCTTTCACTAACTGCAATTACTACAACCGCTCTTTCTCTTCTCTACTACTATTTAAAACAAAAAGATAACAAAAAAGATCAAGAAGTTGATCCAACTAATCAATTAGAATTAGTTAATTATTTAAAAAAGAAGAATTTTATTCAATCAAAACTAATTGAAAATACTTTCTTAACAGTTGACAGAAAATACTATACTTATTCCACTTTACAAAATGAAAAAGATTTAGAATATTTAAAAAATCCATATTTAGATTCTGCATTTCCTATCACTTGTAATGCCACTATCTCTTCTCCACATATCCATGCCACTTGTTTAGAAATTTTAAGTGAAATCTTTGAAAAGTTTAATAATAATAATAATAGCAATAATACTATTAACTGTTTAGATATTGGTAGTGGAAGTGGTTTTATTTCAAGTTGTTTAGCTCACATGTCACAATTATGTAATTTAAAATCAAAAATTTTAGCGATTGAACATTTAGATGAATTAGTTAAATTAGGAATTGAGAATTGTTTAAAAGATGAAAAGAGTAAACAGTTTGTTAATAATAATAATGAAGAAAAGGATCAATGTATTTATTTTAAAAAAGGAAATGCATTCAACACTAATGAAATTATCACACAATGGAATGACATTTGTCACTTAAAGAAAGAAGAAGAAGAACTTTTTGACATTATTCATTTTGGAGCAGCATGTCCTGACATTCCAAAAGAATATTTTCCACTTTTAAAACCAGGTGGTAGAATTGTATGTCCAGTTGGCCAAAGTGATAACCATCAATCATTATATTGTATTACAAAAAGAAAAGATAATTTACAAATAGATATACAATTTATTACAAAAGTACATTTTGTTCCTTTATTTAAGAAAAGTGAAGAACAATTAATTTATTGTAATAGAACTAATCCAAAATTATTTAATTTAAATAATGACGGTAATGATAATAATGGAAAAGAAAGAGTAATTGTTTTACCTTATTTACATTTATGTGATTCTTCAATTACTTCTTACGATAAAATTAAATGGGAAACTGCAGATGATTTAAAGTTATAATTTTTTGAAATTTTTATTTACTTTTAACATTTCTCTTAATTCATTGTAAAATATAAACAATTATTTTCCGCCAATAAAACCCTTTTTTTTTACAGCTGGAGGCTGGTTTCTTTTTGTTATATTTTAATATTAAGGCTGAATATTTAGTAAACTATTTTGCAAAGAATTGTTTTAAAAATGTCTAAGCATCCAATAGAAATCAATTATTGTATTGTAGAAAATTTAAAGGACCTTTTCAATAAAGATTTAAAAACAAATAGTACATTACACCTATCTTCTAACCTAGTCACTGGTGGAACTTTAAAAAGTTTAGTAAGCATAGAAGATGAGCTTAACATAAGAAAAACACTGATCATTTTGAAATCCTCAACTTTATCTCAACAAATTATGGTTAATAAAAAAGATATTGTCGAGTTTTTCTTTCAAAACTATACTATTAAGGCAAGAGTTCATCCAACTGGAAATCAAAACATTTTACTTAAAAACACTAATAACAATGACACTAAATGTTCTAATCTTGAACCAAGTGAATGCATAGAGAATCCAATCATTGTTTTTGTAAAACAGAAAGAAGGAAACAAAGAATTTAAAAAACGCAAAGCCGTACAAGTTGAATATTATGATTTAAATCCAAAAAGTAGTCTTACTGTTTGCATAAATAGTGTTTTTGTACATTTCAAATTAAAGAACTCTTCCGAAATAAAGCTCTCACAGATTTACATGTTAAGTTTGATGGTCGTTTGGAAGATAAGAATTTAATTGTTGAGGCAAATATTGGAAATGATGGTTTTATTGAATTAGGTAAATTTAATATGGATTATGGAAATTATGTGTTAAAAACATCTTGTCGTTGGAATAAGGACTGCTTTTATGTAAGATTATTCTTACAATAGTGTTTACCATCTTGTACAATATTAAAACACTTGTAATATTTAAATTACTAATGTTCGAAGTACTTGTTAATTGTATCAACACATTAATTACCAAGGCTCCCTTCAAAAAACAGTAATTACATAAAATTATAAAACTAAAACAATTGTAGTAGAAAATTAAAACAAGAATAAACAGTGAAGAAACTTATAAGATGTGAATTTGATTATAAGCTTTTGAAATCATGTAATATCTTCTTCCTTTTGTTCTACCAGCATTTTTTTAAATTCTTATCAGTTAATAATCTATTATTACTTATGGTTAAAACTGATTCTTCTTGTAACAAGTTTCATTAAAGCATTTCTTCTGCTTTTTGGAATAGATGCTTACTCTTTATATATTTTATTTTCTTCGTGGTGTTATATGGGGAAGGTTATTAGAGGATTTAAACATCTATTCCAAAAAACAAAAGAAATGCTTTAATGAAACTGTTACAAGAATCAGTTTTAACCATTAAACAAATTAAAGAACAACCTATCACTATGTTCAACACCTAAGCCATGGCTTACATAGGTAGATGTTAACAAATTCTTAATCTAACTTTCAAATACTAACATTCTTTTTTTTCAATTCAAAAACGTTGAACTCATTGAATATATTTACTAAAAAAAACTTATAAACATTCTTGCAATTAAATGTTTATCTCTTTGTAAATTACCCTAACATCTTTTTTAAATAAAAAAAATTGCGCCAAAAAAAATGATCAAACAAGAAAACGACAACAACACAGTCCTTTCGGAAGAAGAAGAAAACGAGGAAAATGAAGATTGGACAACAAACAATAACAACACTAACATGAATAACAATACCTACAATAATCATCATCATTCTCTAATCGGAGAAGATGAAGATGATGAAACCAATAATCAACAACAGCAACCAAACCTCCTACCAATAAACACTGCAATCTACCTAAATAACAACCCTTCAAGCCTAAACATGTCCATTCATACCGTAAATAATAACGATCTTAACAATTTGAACGATAACATTAATGATTTAAATGATAACCAAACGCCATCCTCTCCATTAGGTAGTTCAACAACCCATGGTTTAAGTAATTTACCACCATTTGAATTTAAAGAACAAGATAGATTATTACCTTATGCTAACATTGAAAGAATTATGAAGAAAACAGTTGAATTATTTAATAAAAACGCAAAAATTTCAAAAGAAGCAAAAGAATGTATGCAAGAATGTGTTACTGAATTTATTTGTTTTGTTACGGGTGAAGCTTCGGATCGTTGTTATGATGAAAAGAGGAAAACAATTGGTGGTGAAGATGTTTTAAGTGCTTTAGAAGGTTTAAGTTTTGAAAATTATGTTTCTCCTTTAAATTTATATTTACAAAGATATAGAGAATATATTAAACATGATAGAAAACATTCTACTGGTACCGGTAGTTCCTCAGGAAATGGTTCAAGTAGTTCTAAAAAGAAAAAGAAGAAGGATAATGGTTAAAAAAACACAACTAATTAGGTAGTTTAGTGTTAATTTATTGTTTAATAATGTAACAAGACTATTAGTTTTGTGACATGCTTGTATAGCATTGTATATTAGTTTTTGGTATTTCAATTTTATTGACGAAAATATTGAAAGTTATTTTAGTAATTACATTCTAGTGTTCACAAAAGTCAATTTTAAAACCAACAACAAATAAACGATTGTAAAATATTTTGTGGTTGGTTTTATGACCATAATAATTTTGATAATGGAATCACCGCAACAACAAAAAAATGCAATTAAAAGTTTCATTATTATTGTCAACAACATTATTATTTATTCTTCTTCTAGAAGTGATTAATAATAACTATCTCTTTATTAATTGTCAACAATCATTTAAAATCGATTTTAATCAAAAACCGACTCATTTTCCACATTTCTGGTATAATTCCGTAGGTTCTGGAAATGCAGCACTTTGTTTAAGATCTAATTGGAGAGATCAATTATTAAAAGCAAAGAATGAATTAGGATTTCAAGGAATTAGATTTCATGGAATATTTGATGATGATATGAGTGTAGTTTTAGAAGGTGACAACTCAAAATTAATTTATAGTTTCTTTAATATATTTGATTGTTATGATTTTCTTGTAAAGAATGAAATTCATCCAATTGTAGAGATTGGTTTCATGCCAGAATTATTAGCTCAAAACGCAACAAAAACTGTTTTTCATTACAAAGGTATAATTACACCACCAAAAGATTACAATCAATGGGATGATTTAGTTTTTAATTTTGGTAAAGCTTTAATTGAAAGATATGGAATTGATGAAATTAAAAAGTGGAGATTTGAAGTTTGGAATGAACCTAATATGCAAAATGGTTTCTTTGCTGGAACACAATTACAATATTTTGAATTATATGAACATACAGCAAGAGCTTTAAAAAGAGCAAATAATAATATTAGAGTAGGAGGACCAGTGACAGCAAGTGGTTGGATTGATAAGTAAGTTTTTTATTTTAATATTTATTTTACAATTTATTTACAATATGTTTATAAAAATAATTATAACAGTTGGATTCCACAATTTATTAAATACATGACCAATAAAAATGTTCCCTTCGATTTTATTTCACTTCATGAATATCCAACTGATGTCACTCCTTTACGTAGAAATTATTTATTTGAAGCAGTAAAAGAAACTAGAAAATTAGTTGGAAATTCAATTGATTTATGTTATACTGAATGGAATGCAGGATTAGAAAATGGTGGTGGATCTCATTTCTATCATGATGGTCCTTATCCTGCACCTTATATTGTTAAAGCTTTATTTGAGGTTCAACCTTATGTAAATGTTTTTAGTTATTGGACATTTACAGATATTTTTGAAGAAGGTATTTAATTTAATTTATTTTATAATTTATTTAATTTTTATTTATAATTTTATTTATGTTGTAATGTTAATAATGAAAAAGGTGGACAACAATCACCACCATTTTCAAAAACTTATGGATTAATGACAAATATTGGAGTAAGAAAGGCAAGTTGGAAAGCTTTTGAATTAATGCATCAATCAGGTGATTTACGTTTTAATGTACAAACAATTAATGAAGTAAAGAATAGTTCAATAGATGTTTATAGTACATTAAATAGTAAGAATGGTGAATTTATGATTTTCGTTTTAAATTATCAAGTTCCAACATTACCTCAATATCCATTTAGAGTAAATATTCAATTGACAAATGTCAGTAACATCAAAAATTGTAATTTAAGA
>CADWAF010000677.1:0-10577 GCA_902984215.1 Willaertia magna
ATTGTTATAATTATTTTTTATTATTACAATATTAAAAATACAAATTTAAATAAATTAAAATAATTCAAACATTCCAATCCATTCTAAATAAGAATTATATAAAATTACAATAGTTGATTGAAAATTCATTTCAATAATTTCTTCTAAATGTACAACATAACATACTAATTCACTTTCTATATTTATTCTACAATTTAAATTATTATTTTCTATATTTGTTGTATTATTATCATTTACAAAATAATTTAATAATAAATATCTAAAACAATCTAAAAAATTAATATTCCATTTTTGTTTAAAAATATTTAATTTTGAAATGTATTTTTTAAATAAAGATTGTAATGATATTTTTTTAATTTTAAAATTATATTCTCTATAATTATTTATTTTATTAAATTTAAATAAATTTCTTAAATCAATTAAAACATCTTCTCTAAAAATAGAAATTAAATATTCATATTCAAATAAATCAATAATTTGAAAACAATCAAATAAAGTAATATTTTCCATTTTTAATAAAATTTTATTTAATTTTAAATAATTTTTAGAATTTTCATCTAATAAATAAAAATAATTAAATTGAGTCCATATTTTACAAATTTGTCTCCAATTACCAAATTTATATAATTTATTTAATTGACTTTTTAAAGATAAATTTAAATTTTCATTCCTAAAATAGTAAATACAAATATTTTTCCATAATTCTTCATTTTTAATTAAATTACTATAAATAGATTTACATGTACATAAACATGATCTTACCATATTTAGAGAAAATGCTCTAAAACTAAAAATAGTATTCCATTCTTTATTTCCTAATTTATTAATTCTTAAAATATCATTTTCTGTTACAAAATTTTTTAATAAATTTTTAATTTTTAAATTATTTTCATCAATTATAGAAATTATATTATTTAAATTTAAAATATTAATTTTATTTTTATTTTTAAAATTTATAAAATTATAATCTTTTAAATTTTCAATAAAAAATGAAATTATTGTAAAGTTTGAAGTTCTAATGGCATCAAATAAAAAATGTTCTAAATTTGGTAAATATAATTTACAATTTTCAATTGTTAAATTTAAATCGTTATTATTTAAAATATAATTTAATATTCCAATAGAATCTATTTTTGGAATTTTATTATATTTTATTTTTTTAAAATAAATTTGATCTTTAATTATTGTAAAAGAAAATCTTTTATTGTCAACTGGAATATTGTCAAGTGTATTGTCAACTGTTGTGACATAATTGTCAAGTGGAAGATTACCAAATATGTCAGATAATAAACAAATAAAATAAACATTAAATGATGTTTGTTCTAAAATGGAATCATCATATTTAGCATTTTCTAATTTAGAAAATAAATTACAATAAGCATTACATTTTTTAATAAAATTATTTAAATTTGTATTTTGTAAAGTATTTTGTAAACTACTTAAATAAATTAAATTACTATATTTATTATAAACTTTCCATAAATGTTCATTATAAAAATTATTCCAAATATTTTCATCACTTACTAAATAAGGTTTAATTAAAATACAAAATAATAAAAATGGATAATTATTTATAAAATTAAAAATTGGAAATGTTTTTAAAATTTCCATTTTTAGTTCAGAATCTTTTTTCTTTTTCTTTAAATGGAATTTTGTAACGTTAATTAAAAATGGAATTAAAAAGGAAATATTTAAACAAAAATGTTTATTATTATTTAAATAATATTCAAATAATCCTTTTATAGAAATTTCAATTTTAAATAAATTACTATTTTTAGAAAATGTTAAATGTTCATTCATTTGTTGTAAAATTTTAAATAAAACTTTACAATTTCCATTTTCAGAAATATTTTCTAAAAAATAATTTTGTAAATAATTTATTGTAATATAATTATTTATAAATGGTTTAATTATAAATCCAAATAAAGAAATTATATAATTTATTTTTTTTCCATTTTTATTATTTAATTTATTATTATTATTTATTTGAATAAATAATTTAGAATCAATTCCAAATAAAGAAAATTCTTTACATAAAATAATCTTCATTTGTAAATGAAAATTTTTAATTAATTTTTGAAAATGTGAAATTTCATTTTCACTACTTCCACTTATAGTATTTTCATATTGTTTATTGGATTGTTGAGATATTTCACTTGTTGTTGTAGTTGTTAGGAAAGTGTAATCATTAGAGATGGATGAACCACCTGATTCTAAAAGAGAGAGACTTGATAGGAATTTGGATTGTTGATCTTGTTTGTCATCATCTTCATTGAAATCATTGTTGTAGCTGTTGAAATGGGGAATGGTTGATCGGAGCATTTTTTTTTTTTTATGAAATTTTGAAGGGAGGACCAGCAATGATTGTTAGTTATTGGTGGTTTTTTGTTGTTGCGTTAATGCAAGAGGATGAAATGAATGATGGATAAAAGAGTGTTTTGGTTTTGTTTGGTGGAAGAACTCACTGGTATGTAGGTGAGGGTGTTTGATAGTTAAAGTGAATGATGATGAGTGAAGTGGGTAATTACAAAACAGTAGATCAATACCTAAATATTTTACTGCTAATGGGTATTTTTATTTTAATTAATTACATCTATCATTATTATAATGAAATACATCATGTAATTATATAAATGAATATAAATGAATATAAATTTTAAAATCTATAATCTTCAATAGTTGTTCCATTAAAATAAATTGTTTTAGATGGATAAATTACATCTCCATTACTTCCAATAATATCTACTAATCCATCCATTTCATTATCATTCTTATTATCATTACTACCATTCTTATCATTTAATGAATTATTTAATGAATTATTTAATGAATTATTTAATGAATTATTTAATGAATTATTTCTTTTAATAAATAATAAAAATTCTTTACACATTAAATTCATATTATTTGTATGTTTTTGTAAATTTTCTTCACTAAATAAATTATTTCTAATAATTACATCACATACTCTATTATTTATTTCAAATGAATTTAATGGAATACCAAAATATAAATCTAATGGTAATATTATATTTTTACTATTTTTAGAATTATTATTTAATTTAATCATTTTAACACTACCAAATGAATAATCTAAATGTAATTTATCATTTAATTTATTCATTATATTTTCAATTTGATTTAAATCATCTTCTGTTAATTCTAAATTAGTTGTATTATTGTCAACATTTGTGACATTTTCATCTTCATTATTATTGACAACACTGTCAACTATTAATTCCATTACATTTTCATCATCAAGTACAAAATTCTTTTCTTCTTCTTTATTTTCTTCTTCATTCTTTTCAATATTCTTTCCATTTATAGTATTATTATTATTATTAATATTAAAATAATTTCTTTCAAATGGAAAAGGTACATCAAATGTATTATTTTCATGTGAATGTTCATCAACTAATTGTAATAAAAATGGTGATGTCAATAATGATTCATTTAATACTTGTAATAATATTTTAGTATGTACTGCATATGGTTCTTGATCCCATCCACTTAACATTACTTTATTATTATCTATTTGATTATTTATAGTGTTATGATTTAAAAATAAATTTGGTAATTTCCTAATACGTTGACCTCTAACGAATAAGATTGAAGTTGGACCTAATTGACAAGATGAAAATACAAATAGTTTAAACCATGGTGATGATACGTGAGGTAATGGTGGACCATAAAAATGATATAATACATTACGTGATTGTGATTGTAATACTAATTGTGATTCAGTTGATTGTAATGATAAATTATTATTTTGTAAATTATAAATTGGTAAATTTAAAGCTTTACTTGAAATTGGAGCAGTTGTAATTAAAATTGAATAATTCATTTCTAATATTCTATTTTTAGTACCATTATCTAAATTATTTAAACTTTCACATCTAATCATATCTATACCACCATCTGAATTATTTAAATTAAAATGTTTATTATATCTTAAAAATCTTAAAGTATTTCTTAAAGTGATTGCATGAGTATAATATTTTAATGCTTCTCCTTCATTTTCTAATGGTGGATTGACTTTATCTAATTCAGATAAAAATTCATCTAAAATTTCATTTTGCATTTTACCAACTTCAAATAAGGTAACTGCATGAGTTTTTAAACCCTCCGCTAAATTACCCATCATTAAATAAGCAGTTAAACTACTATCAAATAAGAATCCAATTCTTTTCTTTTTAGTTTCATCTAAAAATGTATTTTTTAATTGGTCTACTCTATCATTCATTTCTTCATTTGTAAAAGAAGAA
The DNA here is from genome assembly GCA_902984215.1 of Willaertia magna. Lineage (NCBI taxonomy): Eukaryota > Heterolobosea > Eutetramitea > Acrasida > Naegleriidae > Willaertia > Willaertia magna. The sequence goes on from CADWAF010000677.1 coordinate 4,266, forward strand.
TCATTTACTTGTAAATCTGAATGATATTCATCAATAGCCAATTGCCATGAATGTCTAAATTGATCTTCTGATTGGTCATTTATATTTTTAGGTTTCTTTAATTTCTTTTTAGCAAAACCCAATCGACAACATACACTCACTGCAGATTTAATCATTGCTTCATCTACTTGTAAAATAGTAGATAATTCTTTAACAGAAGTACGTTCATCTAAAGTAACTAAAATGTCATACAATAATTTTTCAAAATGATCATTTGGAGTACGATTCATAATAAAACCTTTTAAAGGAGGTATTACTATATAATCATCACTATAAATAGGTACATGAAAATGTATTAAACCCTTTCTATAAATAGATAATAAATCTCCATAAGGTATTTTACATGCTAAAATCTTTCCTTCATTCTTTATTTGAGCAATAGCTAATATTTCATCTGGAGATAAAGTATTATAAATTTTAATAAAATCTTGTTGAGGTAATGGAAATAAATCAACAATCCACCAATAATCTATTTTAGTATCAATTGGTTGATTAGGTAATTGTTCTCTTAAAATAGATTTATTAAATCTCCATTGCCATTTCTTACTTCTAACTTTATTCATAATATCTATATATTGATTACGTCCTATACCCATCAATCTATTTACATCAGCTGCTGTAAAATTAGGTAAAATATCATATGACTTTTCATTCTTCATGATGGTATAAACCATTTCAGAATAGAATTGAAATGGAAGAATAGATAATTCATTAATAATAATATCTGAATATTGATATGGAAATAATCTTAAATTATTTCTTAAATAATCAATCATTTCTAAATAATAATTATTTTTATTTTGAAAATGTTGTACAGGTGATTGTTCATAATTTAATTGTCTTTCCATGGAATATTCCTTTACAAATTTCTCAAATAATTGTTTATTACTACCTAATACTTCTTTAATATCATTAGGTAATTGTTCCCATGGTTGATTTACATAGGTTTCTATTATTTCTGTTAATGCACCTGTATTGGTTAGTGAAGTAGATGAGGATAGGTTGGATGATGATGAATTGGTGGTGGTGGCCATTTTTTTTTTAAAAAAATATTATTTTGATTATTATTGTTTGGACTGTGTGAATTGGAATGGATGGTAGGGGATGGATCAGATTCCGGCCAATTCTTCGATTCTGTTTTGATGTATCTTTTTTTATAGCTGTTGCATCATCGAGGTAATACTTGGTACTAAGACTCGCATGTATCAAAACTGACAGTTTTAAATAATTTATATAAGATTTACATAATTATTAAATAATTTATAAATTAATTTTTAAATGAATTTAATTTTTAATATTTTTTTTATATAATTATTTGAAAAGTAGTATGACAATATATATTTTTAATTAATTATTAATTTTTAATAGTAATTATTAAATTTATTTATATTTAATAATTTAGTTAATAATATTAAATTAATTAAAAGACATTAAAATTTTATTATTAATTGAATTTTAAAGTATTTACAAAAATATTATTTTTATAATTTATTAATTTTATTTTTTAATAATGATATGCTTAAAATTTTTTTTAATTTAATATATAATCATCATTATTATAAATCTTTTTACAAAGTTTATGACTTAACTAAATTTACACCTACACACCCAGGAGGTGATGTTGTTGCGCGTACTGCTAGAAGTAATGCAAATGTTGGATTTTATGATATTCAACATCCTAAAAGAGCCTTCGTTGAAATGGAAGATTGTAGAAAACAACAAGAAGCTGAAAGTAAATAAATGAAAAGTTGTAACTAATTTAGACGGTCAAGTTGTTACTGTAAAGGTACAATACTCTTTTGTTCAAACATTTTTACATTAAGATATGAATACCAATGAATTGGCAAATAAGCTTTCTATTTTAACAAAGTTAAAACATTAACAAGAAAATGCTGAAAATATTGATACTCTTGTTGAATGGAATAATAGATTTAATGATGAAATGAAAAGAGGATTTTTTATTGAGCTAAGTTAAAAAACCTTTAGCAGTAAAAGATCTAATATATTTTTAATGTTATAAATAAATTATATAATATATAAATATATTATTATTTTTATTATTTTATATTAATATTTATTTACCTTTTTACTATTAAATTAAAATTTTTTTAATTATAATATAATTAAATTTTTTTTATTATAAATCTTTTTAAAGTTTTTTAATTAAAAAGTATATAAATTTTACAATAATTTAATTTATATAAAAATTAAAGAATTTTGAGTTAAAGTTTTTTAATATTATTTAATAAATTAATGTTTGGATTTAAAAAGTAAATGATATTTGTTTATTAATTTTAATAGTTTTGGTCATTTAATTAATTTTTAAATATTAATGATATATTACAAAAGGTTAATGTTTTAAATAATTTAATTATTGTTTTATATTATTTGAATGTTTATTTAAATTGATATTATTTCGAATAGTTATTGTTCGAATATAGATAATAATTAATTTATTGTTAACTTGAATTATTAATTGTCGACTTAAAATAATTAATTATTTTGTTTATTGACTTAAACAAAATACTGATTGGCAGATTAAATTTTAATTGCTGGATAAAGTAAATTAATTATTAAAATTTATCTGTTAAGAATTTTTTGATATAGCTTATTGCTGTAAAGTAGTTTCTGATTTTCTAAAATGGATATTTAAAAGTAATAATATAACTGAGTACAAAAATTAAATATTTTTTGAAAATGTAATTTTATAATAAGTATTAGATTAAGTTAGATATTTTGTTATATTATTCGTAATAAAACAGATATTAACCCATTAGAGTTTCTATAATATTTTATGACAGTAAAGTTAAATTTTAAAACTTGTAAAGTTACTATGCTCTGTATAGTATATAATAATATATAAAATAAATATCTAATATTTTGATTTAAATTGAAAGACACCAATTTCATAATATATTTACAAATAATTTCATTATCCAATTACTTAAAAATTATTTTTAAAATTATTTTTCAAAAATAATTAAATAGACAAACAAGCTAAAATTCTATAGTTTTTTTAAAATAACTAAAACTTTAAACAATTTTCTATTGTTATCATTATAAATTATTTAAATAATAAATAAAAATTATTACAAAAAATTAATCAAAAATAAAACTGATAATAGAAAATTTAAAGAAAAAAATCTAATCCCTTATATGTAAATTTTAAACCATATTTAATTATAAATTCAAATAATAATATTATAAATAAATTAATTCAATAAATATTAAAAAAAATTTGTGAAAAAATGAATATAAATATTATTTAAAAAGATAAAAATAATTGTTTTATAAATGATAATAGATTAGTGCTTAGGATTTTAACTGGTTAATATAAAAAAAAAACCCTGTTGAACTAGAAAAATAGTTGTAAATATATTTAAAATAACTTTTTGTTAAAACTTTTACATTTAAAGCACTAAAATCTATAATTTTATCAACATCCTTATAATCTTCACAATAAATTAGTTCATCATCTGAAATATTAAACAAAATAAAAAATTAAAAACCACATAAGCTATATTTTATATTAATTATAAAAAATGCTTATTTGTAATTTTTAAATATATTTAATTTAATTTTATTGTCACTCTTTACATATTATGATCTATAATTAAATGTTTTCTTTTTGTAATATATTTTTTATTGAAATTTTATGTATAATACTAATTAATAAAAAATCCATTTTTCTTAACAAAAATATCCTTTACTAAATAATTCTTTTCATTTCTTGCTAAAAAACTAAATACTATTTCATTTACCTCTTCATTAAAGCCTAAAAATAATATTATATAAATCAAAATTATAATTTTTTCAGTATTTCATTAATAAAGATTGTAAAAATTTAGTATTTGTATATAATTAATTTTTAGTAAACAATAAGATAATTATTAATATATTTCTACATACAAAACCAAATACTGATAATAATTAGATGTTTGAATTATTGTTTATTAAAAGAACAATTAAAGACTTAAGAGATGATGTGGTAGTAGTGGAAGATGTTGTTTTTTTATGAGTTTTTTGTGTATTTTGTGTAGAGTTGGTTGTTTGGTTAGATAAAGTAAATATTGTTATTGAATTATTTTTTAAAAAATTGTTTTTTAAAAAAATAAGTAATTAAAATTCATAAATTGTTAACCAGTATAAGAAATTAAAATTAATATTCACTATTTCTATACTTGAATTGTCAATATTGGATTTGGGGGAAAAAGAATTAAAAAATGGAATTGTTAAAAAATTTTACATAAAAAATAAAATATCTAAAATATTTGCTAATATTTATTTATTAGAGTATGTTGAATGTATTTAATTTTATTATTATTATTAATATTTGTAGTTACCGGAAAAAGTGAATTATTTGACTATATTTTATTGAATCATTTAAGGTATGACATTAAAAAGTAAGTATTTTTGTAATTTATAATTAATTTCAATTTTAAAGAGTATCTTATATGCAATAAATAATATAAAACTTAAAAAAAACAATAAAGCTATTCCATTATAAAATATTAAAGATACTAAAAAATAAGAATCAATGTAATATTACATAATTATTTTATTTTACATTATTTTTAAAACAAAATTATATTACTACTTTTTTAAAGTATTTTAATGACTTAGATTTATGGTTTGTATTTATTTTTTATTTTGTTTTATTTAATATTAATATTAAATTTTTAGTCAATTTTTAGTCAATTATTAAATACTTTATCTTTAGTTGCTTCAAATGTAGTTGTTTAAAAAAAATATAAGAAATTAAATTTTATATACTTTAAATCTTTCATTACTTTACAGCTACTAAAAAAAGTTTTTTCAAATAAATTGTTAAAGATTAATATTTAAACATTGATTTTTATAAATCTATAACATTGTTAGACCATATGTTTGTTTTTAATGTTAATGTTATTAGTATTTTATATAATATTCATAAAAATTTAAAGTATAAACCATTAATTTTTTTAAAAATTGATATAAATTTTTTAAAAGAATTTACAAAGTAAATAATTTAATCTTTTAATATTAATATTAATTTTATCAGGTTCTTTTAATTAATGAAAAAAAAGTCATTTTTTTTGAATAGATAACTAATTTATTATTTTTCATAAACTATAGTATATTTACAAAACAGTTAGTTCTTATATTTGATGTATATTTGTTAATTTATACTTATTTAAACTAATAAAAGCTGTTTTTCTGTTATAATTAAAATTAAAAACAACAAAATTATTTTTAAAACAATTTATAAAGTTTTTTAATATTATTGTTCTAGTTTATCAAAAATATTATTATAACTTTAATAAAACAAGTAAATACAACATAATTCAATATCATTACATTGCTCACTTCAATAATTTAAAGTTTCTTTTAAAGTTTATATCTACTTTAAAAAACTATTACTATACTTTCAAAATAAATAATAAAACTTTAGCAGTTATCAAAAGTATAGAAAAAGTAAAAATAATTTTGCTTAACTATTATAAAAAAATAACAAAATTGAAGGTCAATATAAGTTTAATATTAATATTAAACTTTTTTTTAATATTTATATTAAATGTTTCTTTAATATTAATTTTAAAAGAAATCCTAAAAAAATTATATAAGTCATTTCTGGGCTTTAGTTGTAGTAAATAGTGTTAAAATGATTTTAATTTCTCTAAAGAACAGATAAAGAATTAATTATATCAATACTACTTTAGATAACACTATTAATGCAATAGTCAATAATGATATTGGTAAGTATTAATAATTTTAATATTAATATTAAATTTTTTATTAAATAAAGTTAACAACAAACTTTTTTTTATAATTATAAAAACTTTTAATGACAGCTTTATTGAAGTATTTTTTTATAATACTTTTATTCATAAAAAAACAATTATTAATTACATTTTTTACCTTACTAACTACATATTGATAATATATAACAAAAACTTCTTCAGTTTAAACTTTTTTATCACTTCTAGATTATTAAAAAGTAAGTTTAATTTTTATTTTTTACATATAAATATTAAATTTTTAAATGTTATTGCTGAATTTTGGTTCTCTATATAAGAAAATAATTACACTACTCTAGATATCTAAAGAATTAATTATAATAAGTTAAAAAATCTGAATATTAGTAAAAGAAATAATGAAAACAACTTCTCTACTTTGATTACTGAGAAAACAGAAGAATCTAATAAAGATTTAGATGAATAAATTTATGATAGTATCAGTTTAACTAATAATTTAAGTATTTTAATATCTAATATTATTTCTCCACCTTCAAAT
>CADWAF010000679.1:0-13589 GCA_902984215.1 Willaertia magna
GTTGCTTTAGAAACATTTGTGTCATTAGGTGTTATTGTAAGAAGATTTTTATTTTCTTATCCATTGTTATTAAATATTGTGGAACGTGTTTTAGGGTTGAGTGAGAAGAATAAATTAGTGAGTGATAGATTAGATGAGATTATTGAAAGGAAACAAAAAGAATTGAAGAATGAAGGTGTTATGGATAGTAACGATTTATTAAGTTTATTAGTTGAAGCAAATAATCAAGAAAAGGGATTATTATCACAACAAGAAATTAAAAGTAATGCTGCAGTTTTTGCTTTAGCTGGACATGAAACAACAGTAAGTATTGTTATTATCAATTTAAAAACATAGAAAATTAATTATATGTTTTACAATTTTTCAGTCAACTTTATTACAATGGTTAACTTACGAATTAGCAAAACATCCAGAAGTGCAAGAGAGGGCAAGAAAAGAAATTGACCAAGTTTTAGAAAATAAAAGAAGCCCAACCTATGAAGATATTGGAAAATTAAATTATATCAACGCAATTATCTATGAAGGATTACGTCAACATCCACCAGTACCAACTGTTTTTAAAATAGCAAAGAAAGATGTACAAATTGGTAAATTTAAAATTCCAAAAGATACTTCTATTGCTTTATTAATCTATTCAGTTAATAGAAGTGAAAAACTTTATGAAAATCCAACAGAATTTAAACCTGAAAGATTTTTAGATAATGAAGTACGTCAAAAAATTCAACACGATTTTACATGGATTCCATTTTCAATGGGTTCAAGAAAGTGTATTGGATTTCAATTGATGATTTTTCAGAAATTGAAAAGAATCAAGAAATAATCTTTCCAATATAAATAAAATCAATCATTTTTATAAATAATTCTTCATCTTCTTCAATTGTCATTTCATTATTATTTATTTCAATCATTCTTTCAAATAATTTACATTCTTTTTGTAAAACTTCTTTGTGACCATGAATAATCTTTTCTAATTTTGGCAAACGAATTGTAAAATCAGTTTCAAGTAAAACCTTTTCATTGTTTTCATTATGTTCAATAATATATTTAATTTCGTTATTTTCTTGTTGTTTTTCGGTAAATAAATATTTACAATTTTCATTTTTGTAAAGAAAATAATAAACGTCTTTAAAATATGTAAATAGTACTTCTTTTTCAATAAAATTATTTGGTTTTCTAAACTTAAATAATTCCCTTTGATTATCATTGTCATCTTGTTTAAAGTAATGTGATTTTTTGTCATTTTCAAGAGATTGCAACAATTCGTTATTGCTGTGTAAAGAAGATTTATTTGTTTTATTAAATGGAATAAAACCCAAATGTTCTTCCATATCTTTTATATCTTGAGCATTCATGGTTGATTTATTTTTTTAATAAAAAAATTAAAAAGTTTAATTATGGATTTTGATTGTAAACTAGTAAGCAAGAATGGATTGCAGTACTGCAATATTAACAACTCTTGAAATTGCCACAACTAGTGTGCTCAGTTTATTAGGTTTAAAGTTTACAAACTGTCAACCACTAAACTTTCTCCCGCCAAGTAACAATGTTAAAAAAAATTTAAAAAAAATGGGAGTGTTTGATGCAACAACAATTGGCATTGTGGGGATATGTGGCGTAGAAAGAAAAAAGATAGTGGATAGCATTGAAGGACAGGGAGGAAAAACTGTAACCTCAGTCAGTAATTCAGTGAAATTTCTCATTACATCTGCTCCTGTAAACATGAAATTATGTGCAGTAAAAAAAGCAATAGAGCTTAAAAAGCCTATTATAAAACCGGAATTTATAACTGAATGTATTCAACAAAACAAACTGTAAGTATATTTGCTTTCTCTAAAATTTACTAAAATTATTAATAGTTTGGGTTGGGAGGGTTATAGGTATGTGTTATTTTTTAATTATTTGCTTTGTTTAACTTAAAAGACACGAAATAGAGGAAAAGAAAAGAAAATCCGAAGAACAGAATAAATGTTTGCCTCTAAAAAAGAAAAAATCAGATTTAAATTGCGAATCACCAACAACACCTCAAAAAACAACATACGATTATTCATCAGATGATACAACACAAGAATTTGTAAACAATCCTACTATTGAGAAAATGGTAGCTGGACTGAATATTCCTTTAAAAGATAAACCAGATATTTATAATTTTTGTAATAGTTATCTTATACATTGGAATATAAATGAGTTTACGTGGTTTGTACCAAAAGAAGATAATAATGAACTAGTTGAGAAAATAAAAGTTCAAATAGAAAATGAAATTAATCAACCCTCTCAACAACAAGGATTCCAATTGACTACACCTTTTTATTATTTACATAAGCATAAATATGTATTCAATGATAATTCTGTAGAAATGACAAAACAAATAGTGATAGCTCCTATTCTTATGTATAACTATAATAGTAACCTTGTTTTAGGTACAGATAAAAGAATTAAATTTGCTGAATTGACAGATTTAAAACAAAAAGAAAATTTTGAAAAATCAAATTATCTTCAAGCTGACTTAACCTTTAGATATAAAATTAACGGTGAACAACCTTACATATACATCGGCAAACATAAATCTAAGCCATGCTCCACTGCGATGGATCATGAAGATTTAAAAAAATTGTTAATGGTAATGAGAAGTTGTCTCAAGAACAGAGCTCATAAAACACACAAAGAAGATATTGAAAAATTGGTAATCTATGGAGGATTAGTGGCTAATTGTACATTTTATTTATTTGAAATGGTACCTATACTAGTTGAAGAAAAGTCCCTTTTGTATAGAGTTAGTCATGTTTCATATGATCTTTTAGAACCAAAGGATTGTGCAACTTTATTTATAAATCTACAACAAACATTTAACAAAATTTTTCAAACTAAGATTAGAGCAGCAAAACAACAATCCACGCTTTTGAATATAGAGAAAGCGAAGAAACAAACTTATTCAACTTTTAAGAGAATTGTTAATTTCAAAAATTTTAGTTTCGCTGCTTACCAAGCAATTGTCGCGTTAGATAAGGCAGAAAAAATCAATAGTCTTATAAATGAATTGTTAGAAAAACATAATATTATTGATATTTTTATATTTATTAAGAAGTTGTCAGTTATTGAAACCACTTTATTTTTTACAGAAAGATTATCTCATTATTATCGTATTCTTGTTATGATAATAGAAGAAGAATCATTTTCATCTTATTTATTGCATAATAAGATTCATAAAAATGAAAATAATAAGGACTGCGCAATTTTTATAGCATACAAAGTAGAAAATGATCTAGTCGAAATACAACAAGCAACAATTAAAACAGAATATGCACAAAAATTATTGAAGGACGTAATTTACTTTACTTCTGACAATGAATTACAACCCAAATATGAAAATGCTTCTTTAAATATTTCTGAAAAAAGTGAAAAAATTCAACAACAACGAAATGAGTCGTTTACAAATAGTGTATTTTTATTTAACGATTTAAATCTAGATTCTACATTTGGTAAATTTGGGTTGTCAGATGTTTGGAATATTTCAGAAATTACAAAGAATCATTGCACGTCTATTTATTTAAATGGACATTCAATTCTTAAAAATGAATGCGGAAAAGTATTTATGAAAATGACAAAATTTGAAGAAAACTTATTACCAAGTGATTTGGTTTTAAAACATATAATGAATAATAGCCAATCTAAATATATATGTAAGATATTTAGAAGTGATTTTATTTGCCATGAATCTGAACTAATGAAATTATTAAAATCTAAAGGATATTTTCTTGACTTTGATAACAAATTTAAAGGAAGTGAAGGAATATATTATACTATATGCGAAAAGCTGGAAGATAAATCAGTTTATTTTGAGTTATTAACAACTCAAAAATCATTAAAGGTCCAGTTTATGTTATTATTGACCTTTTTTAAAGCTTGTTTGAAAGGATTACAATATTTACATAAAGAATTGAATATTGTTCATGGGGATTTGTCTATTGAAAATATATTATTTAGACCTGTTTTAAGCAATAGTGATAAAAGTGGTAATGTAAAAAATTATGATCCAGTAATTATTGATTTTGATTTTTCAGAATTTATTAACTCAAAACCTGCAAATAATTTTAGACCAGGCACCTTTCCTTATCAACATGTGCTCGAAGTAGAAGATTTAAGACAACGAGATTTATATTCACTTGGTATTATTTTTGCAGAATATATACGGTTTTTAATGGAGGGAGAAGAGAAATTCTTATTTTTTGACTTTGAGCCGAACGCTTTTCAATTTTTATTTGCAGCTTCTGAATATAAAAATTCTATAATTAATTTCTTTAAAGAAAAGATTAATTGTTTAAAAGGATTTGAACACACTTTTATGTTAAAGACTTGTAAATTGATTTCTGCATTAATTAATTTACAAGTGAAAGATGCAGATGAAGGTTTGGAAATGGTGAAGAAAATTATTAAGGAATGTAACGAATGGAATAATAATAATTACTGAGCAATACTCTAATTTGAAATTTAACAATCATATGAATGAAGAAAACTAATATCCAAACTGGAATAATAGCGATTACAAAGACTGTAAGGGCCTATTATTTTGAAGCAACTTGAGTGCTAACTGCTAATCTAGCTTCAACTATGTTTTGTTTCATTGTAAAAGTCTACACTAACTGATAGTATATAATGAAAATCTGTAATTTATAAAACAATTATTTTTTCCAACAAAATTTACATGTAATTCTAAAAGCAAAATTTGATATTCTTTTATATCTGGAATGTTTGGGTTTGCATTCATGATTTGCTAAAAGTATTTACAAAATTATTTTATGTCAAAATTTAAAAAAAATGGAACAATTATCAAATGATGAGTGGAGTGCTGTTTTTTGTTTTTTAGAAATAGATGACGTTTTAAAGAATTGTTGTTTAACTTGTTTACATTTTTATAAAATTATTACCAATGAAAATACGGAAATATCACAAAGAATAAATTATTTAAAAAATTTAAATAATTCAGTAATTGATTATAATTTAAATATTGACAACAATTATCTTTTTGATTTTTTAACAATTTCTTGTCGTTTACAAAAGTTACCATGTAATTTTATTGAAAATAATTTTTTAGATAAAAATATTAAACCAAATTATTGGAGCAGAAAAAATGAAAAATTTTGATATTAATATTAAATTTTGATTATCAAAATGAATCTCATTTTTTGAGATTTTACCGCGTTTTTAAAATTTTAAAAAATTTCAAATTTACAGTTTGCCAAAATCGTGATTTTAAAAAAATTAAAATTTTGAAATCCATAAGGCTTTTTTTTATTTGTGTCAATTTTTACAATCTTGGAATCCTAAGAATGTCTTGTTTCATTTAGAATGTTGAATTTTTTATAGAATAACTTATACACATAACTCATTTCATTCAAAACAAACTCATTCTATTCAGAACAAAAACATTTAAAAAAAAACATAAAAATGATGAGTTTTATTTATTTATTTATTAAAAATGTTTCACCTATTTATCACATTAGAACAAACCATTTATTATGAAATATGTTCTAAAGAAGATAGTAATCAAATATTTTTCCATTTATTTGGATCATCTAGAGAAGTAATTGATTTGTAAATAGTTATATATATATATTATTTTAAACATAAAAAAGAAATTACAAAATTTTCTACTAGAATCAAAAATATAGTTCTTCAAATAAATTATTATGCAAAATGGTATCTTTTTTTAAATAAAAAAAGAGATTTTTTAATATATCATCTTCTTTTTTTTCTCATCTAAAAAAAGAACTTATAATATTATTAACAAAATCATAATTCCCAAGAACTACACTTAATTTAAGTAAAATTAATTTGCATATTTTTGCTCAAACAGTAACTATTGATGAATGAATTTCAAAATGTTGTAATAGTTTATAATTTAATATCAATAAAAATAGAAAAATCAAATCTTCTACAAGAAAAATTATATAATTATATTCATCCTCATTATCAAACTACAAAAAGAAGTCATAATGCAGAAATTATGCCTTGTATTCATTATAGTGTAAACTTTACCAAAATTAATGTGGAATGACTAGATATAATTAGATTACAAAAATTATAATCAAAATCAAGTGGTCTGCTGCTTGATAATAAATAATTATAATAAAAAAATATTTTTTTTAAAAATACAAATAATAGTCTTTTATTTTAAATAAAATTTGTTTTTTTAAATTTTTTAATTTCACTAAAAAAAACCCCTTACTTTTTGCCTTTTTTGAATGCTCAATAAAATCGCTTAAAATTAAATAACGTTTTTTTAAATTTTTACAATAAAAAATTAAATCTTTATAAAAATTAAAATATGAAAAACATTATTTAACAATATATTATTGATCTAGTATATAATTATTAAATAATATTCGTTCAGTTAAATTATAGTTTTGTATAAAATAATTTTAATACTGAGCTGATATTATTAATAATTATAAACTAAATCAATAACATATTGTTAAATGATGCATTTTATATTTTAAATGTTTTAAATAATTGATTTTTTTATTGTAAAAATTTAAAAAATCATTGTTTAATTTTAAGTGACTTTATTGGGTGTGTAAAAAAGGTAAAAAGTAAGGGGTTTTTTTTAGTGAAATTAAAAAATTTAAAAAAACAAATTTTATTTAAATTGAATGACTGTTATTTGTATTTTTAAAAAAAATATTTTTTTATTATAATTATTTATTATCAAGTCAACAAATCACTTGATTTTGATTACAATTTTTGTAATCTAATTATATCTGGTCATCCTACAATAAGAATAGATATATTAGTTAAAAGAAAACTCAATTTATTACAATAAAATGAATTCAAAGAATAAAAAAAAGGTTTATTTGTTGTGTTAATTGATATTTTAAAATTTAATCTACAACATTAAGAAGGTCTTTGTTTAGATGTTAGTTAATTATTTAAGAGTAGTTGCTAAAAAAACTATTATAATAACAAATAACTCTTTAAAATATATAACTAAAGGATTAGCTTTAGTTTCTAATTTAAATTTACAAGGTCAAAAAGAATTAATTGGAGTTTCAAGAAATAGAGGTAGTTTAATAATAAAAAATAAAAAATCAAAGAACAAAAAACTTATACAAAAAGAAAAACAATATAATAAATAATTCAAATCATTTAGAAAACAAACTGAAGATTGAAATAATAAATTAAAAGAATTTGAAATTATGGGAAGTATTTTTAGAGGAAATTACAAAATGATTGATTATTGGGTAAAATTTTGTTGTGAATTATTAAAGTGTAAATTATTTATTGAAAATGGACTTTTTGAAAAGATTGATTAGAAGATTCTATTTAATGAAAGTAATGAAGAAATTAATAAAAAAAGAAAAAAATTAGCAGTAAAAAAAAATTAAATAAAATATTACATATAACAAATTACATAAAATAAAAATATTCCACACAAAACAAAAATATTCCACCCAAAATAAAAATGTTCAATAGTGTAATAAAAAATTTCAATAATAAATGCAACATTTAAAATGAAATAAAACATTTTAATTATTACTTTATATGCTGTTATTTGCTATTGTTTAAATTAGAGCTGCTTTTTTTGTAATAAATTGTTGGTTTTAAAAATTATAAATGTAGTTCTTCGATTTGTTTTAAATAATAAATTTTAAAACCAACAACTAATTACAAAGAACTTTAAAATTATTTTTATTATTTTATTTTGTTATTATTAATTTTTATATGAATGTTTGACATATTATTTATTTAAAAAAATTTATTTAAAAATAACTATTAAAGTACTTATGTATATATTGTATATAGTTTTTTGCAAGTAAATTGTATTATAATTAATATGATTTTATTTGTTGTAAAAATTTTTGGATATTAATACTATATTGTACTTATTAACAAGCAAACTTAATATAATTAGTAACGTGTAGGTTTAAGGAGATTGTAAAAATATTTTTTAAAAATTTATGTTAAATTTTGGTACTTTTTTTAAATAAATTTTTAAAACTGTAAAATTTTGTGCTTTTTTTAAATTAATTTAGAGTAAAATTTTTGATTTAGGTTGAGAGTAAAATTTTTAACTTTATGTTTTTTAAAAAATTTTGACAAATTTTTTATATTAGTGAGCGTAAAAAGGGAATAAGGATAAGGGAAGAAAAAATGAGAGTAGAATTTTGTAATTTTGTTGAAATTTTTAAATTGTTTATTTAGATGAGTAAAAATAATAAGAATAGTGAGTGTATATTTGAGAATATTGTATTTTTATTAAACTTGTTTGTGTTAGTGAGTGTATATTTGAGGATATTGTATTTTTTTAATTTTGTTAGTAAGAATTGTTATATTAGTGAGTATATATTAAATTTAAAAATAAACACATTTAAATTTATTCATTCAAGTAAGTCTCATAATTTTAAAATTGTAAATTCAATTTTCACAATTTACAAATTAATTTTATAACTAACAAATACAATAAATTAATTGTAATTTATTAAAAAATTGATTAATTAATTATATTTTAAAAATACATAATTATTAATTAATAAATACACCACAAGAATTAAAAGATATTACTGATATAACGTTATTTGTTATAAATTATTAGATAAATAATAGTAATATAAGTTTTTTAAATTTGTAAAGTTTTGTACTTTTTTTAAATTAATTTTGGACTTTAATTATTTATTGATTTGTTGTATGTAAGAATTTTAAATTAAAAATTAATTAAAAATCTAAATTATTTTGAAAATAATTTGAAAAATATATTGTTAGATTTAAATAGAATAAATAAATTTAAAAGTGTCATGTATAGTGGATATTATTTTATTTTTTGTTTTCAGTTATAATTTTAAATTGTAATCAAAGTTCAGTCAGAATAAAATATAATTTTTCAATTAAAATAAAAAAAGAATTATTTATTGAAGTTGATTGTAATTTAAGTAATTTTATTGGAAGATTTGGTGAAAAGAAAAATAAAATTATTGAAACTAACATTAAAATCAATGTAGTATTTTGGACTTTATGTTTTTTAAAAAATTTTAATAAATTTTTTATATTAGTGAGGGTAATAAGAATAAAAGAAAAAAAATGAGGCGAAAGAAAAAAATTAATTTAAAAATAATTTAAAAAATAATTTAAAAAATTATTATTTAAAAATAAATTTATAATTTTTTATGATTAATATATAATTTATGATTTATTTTTAAGGATGTTTTAAAAATATATATTAAAAATATATATTAAAATTAAAAATTATAATCATTTTTTAATATAAAAATATTTATAAAAATTTAAAAATTTAAATTGTTTTTAAAAAAAAAATAAATAAAATAAAAGGTCAATATAATAATTTTATTAAAGATATAAATATATTTAAAAATTATAAAAAAAAAAACAAAAAATTTAGTTAGAGCTATTTATTTATTTAATTTATATCCAAATAATGATTGTAAAAGTAAAGATTATATTAAAGGATATGATTATATTAATTTTAATAATAGCGTTAAAATATTAAATTATTAATTATATAAAGTTTATCTTTTCAATACTTAAAAAGTTGATAATCAGAAATAGTTAATAAAATTTAAAAACAATATAAATTTATACAAATTTAATTTAAAAAGGAGTATAAATTTATATAAATTAATTTAATAAAAAAAGTATAAATTTATATAGTTTAATTAAAAAAAGTATAAATTTATACAAATTTTACAAGTTAATATAAAATATTTTAATAAACTTATCTTATAAATTCTTTTAAATAAATTAACATCAACCTTAAAAAAAATAATTTTATCATCTTTGCTGTATTCAATAATGTTGTTTAAAATTTTAATTAAACTATAATCAAATAAAGATAAACATAGAATAAACTTTATAAATTTATAAACATTAATAGTTCAAAATAATTTTATTTTAATTTAGTTTGGTTTTAAAGGATTGTTAAAAGTATTTAAAAAAATAGCTTTTAATACCTAAAGAAAATACTTTTTTAAATATTTAATACAAAATCTTCACATATCTTCTTAGCAAAAGCAGTATTTTTGATTAATAGATGTTTTGTAAAGATTTTATTTGAAATAAAATTTAAATTAATATTTTTTTCAAAAAAAAAATAATACAAGGTAGCAATGTGAATATTTTAATTAAATATATAATTGTAGCAGTGAAAATTTTTATGTAAATTTTTAGTAAAAAATTTTTTATTATAAAATTTTCTTTAATTAAAAATTTTTTATTGTAAAATATTTTTTTAATTAAAAATTTTTTTGTAAAAAATTTTTAGGTTGAGTTTTAAAAAAATTATAAAGATATGTCTAGTTCTAAATCAATAGATTTTATATTTAGAGAAAAACCAAGCTTTAAAAATCTTCCAAAATCAGAACAAGTTAGGCAAATTTTATTAAAAGGTAATAAAATAGCAATAGAAGCAGATTGTTATACTAAGTATTTAAAGAAACAAGTAGAAAACTATGAATTACGTAATGGTGAATTATATATAAATATTGGTTAGGTAGTAGAAAAGAAAGTATTAAAGAATTTATCAAGAAATGATAAAAAATTAAGCAAAAGAATTATTAGTCCACAAAAAGGTGTACATTTTGAAGTAGTAAAAGAAAAAGAAGAAAAATAGCAAAAAGTACCTACTAAAAAAGAAATTATTCAAAAACTTCATGAATTCCATGGTAAAGAACATCAATTTGCACGTGATAAAATTATTAGTAAATTTAAAGAACTTAATTGGTATTTACTTGGTAAACAAAGTATTATTGAATACTTTATTAAAACTAATAAATTCTATAATGAAAACAAAAATCTATCCTCTAAATCTATCCCAAAAATAGCTAAAAAAATTATAGTTCCAAAACAACTATGTTTATTATTATTTTTAGATTGTTTTGATATGCTTTTTTATAAAGGTTTTAGCTATTGTATTTGTTTTGTTGATATATTTACTAAAAAAGTATGGATAAATGCAATTAAAAAGAAAGATAGTATTACTACTGTTGCTAATATTAAAAAATTTAAAGAGCAATTAGAAGTAGATAGATATAATAATTTAGAAATTAAAATGGATAATGGACCAGAATTTAATAATAATAGAGTTAAACTATATTGTAAAACTAAAAAAATTAAACTTACTTTTAGAACACCTAGTGTACCTCAAGGACAAACATCAATAAAAAAAGTTAACAAAACTATTAAAACAGCTTTAAAAAACTCTATTAAACTTAGTAATAAAAATTGGATTCAAAGTTTAAATGGTGTAGTTGAAAAATATAATGATTGTATTCATTCAACAATATAGTGTTCACCAAATTTTTTATATTCAACATTTATAAGTAAAACATTTAACACAATAAAAGAAAAATTAAATCATATTATTAACATTAAAACATTAAAAGAAAAAGTAATTAATAATATTATTAAACATGGAAATCAAAACAACAAAACCTACCTTATTAATAATGAAACATTTAAAGTAGGTACTATGGTTATATGATGATAATGATGATAATAATGATGATGATAAAAACAATAATAATGATGAAAATAATGATAATGATGATAATGATGATAATGATGATAATGATAATGATGATGATAATGATGATGAAAACAATAATAATGATGATGATGATGAAAACAATGATAATGATGATAATGATAATAATAATGAAAACAATAATAATGATGATGATGATGAAAATAATGATAATGATGATGAAAATAATGAAGAATGGAAAATGAAAATATTAGTACAATTGAATTAAATAATAATACTTATAATTCTATTGTTTCTAATGAATCATTTATAGATGAAGATATTAATTTAAATAAAAGAAAACGTAATGATGATTGTTTAGTAGAAGAAAAAGAAGAAAAAGAAGAAATTGAATTAACACTAATTAGAAAAAGACGTTTATTAAGAAGAGTAAAAAATAAATAAATAAATAAACAACTTACCTATTGTGTTTATTGTTTAATAATTGATTGAAAATATTTATTATTATTTTAAAACTGGTGGGATTAAAATATCAAATCATAACACTTCAACCAACAGCCTTCATTTTGATTGAGACTTTCAGTCCTTTGAATGTGTTATTTAATGTTTAATTATATTGAAAATAGTGTTAAATCATTATAGATATATTATTTAGTGGTTTATAATATTTTTTAAAAAAAATTTCATGGATAAAAAAATTAATAAGAAATTTTTTAACAGATAAAAAAATTATCTAGAAAATTTTTTTTCCCTTTAGTGGAAACAAAATTCTTATTTAAATAAAATCAACATTGTAATAGTCTATATAATAAATTAAAATCTTTGCTCTTTTAATAGTTTTGTAATTGTAAATATAAGAAAGTTTAATAATTTTTAAGTTTGTTGTAATAAATAATTTTAGATAAACTAAAAAAAATTAAAAAAAATATAAATTTATATAGTTTTTAAATAAAAAAAAACTTACCATAATTTGTACACATATAAAAATATCAAAATTGAATAAATACTTTTTATTTTTAGAAAACAGATATAAAAGAATAACTTTGTATTTTTTTTTTTATAAAACAGCTTAAAAAATTGAGTATAAAATATGTTTATAAAAAAAAATTTTATTATTAAAAATAAATACTAATATTTACAAAATAATATTTATTTTTAAAAAGTTTGTAAATTTAAATGTTTATTTTTATTGAAATAAAGATCTTAATTTAGATTAAATTAAATTATTAAAGAATTCAAAAATAATAAACAAAAAAAGGCTTACAAAATAGTATTTTATTGAAAGAAAGAAGTATAAATTATTAAATGAATTTAAATTAAAATTAATAAATAATATTAAAATACCATTAATTAACTTAATTTCCTAATATTAATCTATTATAAATTTCTTAAAATGTATACTTATTTTTATTTGTTAAATTAAATTTATTGTTGTTATTTATTTTGTTACTTTTATTATGTATATTTTTTAAATAAATGATTTAATTTTATTAAATTATATTTTTAAATTAAGTAAACTATTAAATAAATTTATATTTAAAATTAAAAAATAATTTCTATATTATAAAACATTTTTTTATTTTTTTAAATTTATTATTGGTTAACAACAAATAGAACAATTTATTATTGGTTAACTTTATATAATTGTACAATTATATAAAGTTAACAATATTAATATTTAGTCTTCTAAAGAAATCTAAACCACAATATTTAATCTTACCTAGTGAATTAGCTAATAATTTAATATCATCCACAAAGGTACCTTTTAACGAAAAGAACAAACAGTACTTAGAAAAAAATGGCTGAGCGTATTTCTGGTTTGTATAGTAGTATCAATATTGATTGGACCACGAAGGACGTTATTCGCGTGCTATTTCTTGCGCCGTCAAAAGGTGGTATTGGCTTAACAATAGATGACGCTAAAGTATTACATGATTGCTCTATTGACGGACAAGCTATGAACATAATAATTACAGCATCTGAAGAAGAAAAAGATGAAATTCTACGAACGTTCACAAATGGTCATGAAGAAAATAGCAAAACAATCAAAAAGATTTGTCTTAAGGCAAAAAACCTATTAAGACTATCGAATCAAATTATA
>CADWAF010000680.1:0-13652 GCA_902984215.1 Willaertia magna
GAAAACCAGCTTATACCGACATGCAAAAGAGTAAGGAATGTTATTAGTGCACCCTCAAATAATTCGTCCTTTACCAAAACATTTAAAAGATGCTACTTTAAGCTGGGGTAGCAAAACCAAAAAAAAAGTAATCCTTTCATTGCCAATAAATACACAATGTCAACATTCAAAACTTTCTTAATTACTGGTACATCAAGAGGTATTGGTTTGGAGCTTACTAAACAATTGTTAAGTGAGAGCGAAGATAGAATTGTCTATGCAACTGCTAGAAATCCTTCCAAGGCGACAAAACTTCAAGAACTGAAGAAACAATTTGGGGATCGTTTACACATTGAAGAGTTAGATGTAGAAAGTGAAGATTCTATTAAGAATATTGTTCAAAAATTGAATCACATTAAAATTGATGTACTTGTGAACAATGCTGGAGCTGCCAATATTGAAAAAATTACAGAATCCACCAAGCAATCACTCAACAATTTATTTGGTCTCAATGTTGTTGGGCCAGTACTTGTTGCTCAACAATTTTATAATGCAAACTTAATTAGTAAGGGAGGTCTTGTCATAAATGTGTCCAGTTCTTTAGGTTCAATCTCACTCCAAAATGATTATACAACCATTTATGCAAGTTATAACATTTCAAAAGCTGCTCTTAATATGGCTTCTAAATTACAAAGTATCACCTTTAAGGATGTGAATGTTTTAGCAGTAAATCCAGGTTGGTTAAAGACAGATTTGGGAGGTGAAAAGGCACCACTGGAAGTTGACGTAGGCGTTGCTGGTATTGTTAAAATAATTAACACTTTTAAACCAGAACAAAATGGAAAATTTCTATCATTTGATGGTGAAGAATTGAATTGGTAATATCAATACATAGCTTTTAAATAAATAATTGTTTATTTTGTAAAATTAAAGTATCAAAATTCTTTGTAGACTTATAGGGAACCTGCAGTGCTGTAGATTTTTCTATTTCAATAAAATTTTTAAAAATTAAAAAAAATACCAATCTTTAAACAAACATGACAGAAAAACATTCATCACAATTAAACGATTTCGGAAACAACAACGCTACCCTACGTGCTGATGCAACTCCAACTTTGATTGCATCTGTTAACGGAAGAAAAGGTAATTATTTTTTACAATAATTATTAACAATAATTTACAATAATTATGAAAAGTATTTGGTTTAAGTGATTCTATTCCAATAAATACATACAGTGACAATTTTTATTATAATATTTTACCATTTAAAGTTAAAGAAATAAAAAGTGCTGGTGGAGTTGGTGAATTTATTTGTTATTGGACTAGTGACAATAAATTATTATTTTCTGGATTATTAAAAAAAGAAAGTGATTATTTTTATAAATATAACATTCCAAATGAATATAAAGATATAAATGAAAATATGAATGATTTATTTGAATTTAACTGGCAAAAATATGTTAAAAGAAATATATCTAATGAAATTAATACTTTTAAACAAATTTATTTATTAAATAATTATTGTATAATTATCCAATTAGATAATGACATTTTATTTCATTATAATTTAAATAAAAATTTACATGATATTATTCCAGTAAAGAAGAATATAAAATGGGTTAAAGGTGGAGTAATGAGTCGTAAAGTGTATATTTATACAACCGCAAATGAGTTATTTTCATATATGGATAATCATTTAGAAAAAGTGAATTTAGAATTTTTACAACAATTACAAAATAAAGTAATTCGTTTAGCAGCTGCAACTAGCCAAATAACTCATGCATTAGTTACAGAAGATAATAAAATTTACATAAAATCAGATAACTCTTGGGTAAAAAATGGTGTTTCTCACAGTAAAATAAATCACTTTGAATATCGTGAAACACCATTTGAAAAACAAAGTAAAATTATTGATATAAAAGGAGGATTTAGTCATTTTGTTGTTTTATTAGAAAAAGGAAAGGTTTATTCAATTGGATTTAATAATTTTGGTCAACTTGGTATGGACCCGTCAGTTGTTCAAAAAACTAATGAATTTAATCAAATTATTTTACAAACAAGAGAAGATATTTTTGTTGATAAAATCTTTGTAAGTTCAAGAGGAACTGTATTAAGAACTGATACTGAATTTATATTTCTTGGTGAAGTTATTGAAGGTTTTACAAAGAAAAATATGATTCCAAAGGCTATAAATAGTTATATTTTAAAGAGAAAAGAAGGAAATAGAAAGTGGAATGAAATTAGTTGTGGACCATG
Organism: Willaertia magna; assembly: GCA_902984215.1. Taxonomy (NCBI): domain Eukaryota; phylum Heterolobosea; class Eutetramitea; order Acrasida; family Naegleriidae; genus Willaertia; species Willaertia magna. The sequence continues at coordinate 2,236 of CADWAF010000680.1, forward strand.
GAACTATATAGTTTATTATAAAGAAGAAGATAAAACAAAGGACATGGAATTCTTTTTACAAAATTTAAAATCTTCTTTTAATTTAGAACAGAATTTAACACACGACATTGAAATTACATGGTAAATGGACAAACAATATGTCTGCCTTCATTATTCAGTTGGATTATTTGGGTTTTAATGGAGTCTGGCCTGGAATTGGAGGTGCTGTAGCATTTTACTTATTTACCCCAAATTACTGGTGTCTTTAAATTTTGATCTAAATGAATAATATCTTTAACGCTAAGCAAAAGAAATTTCAATTAATAATATTATTTAATGTACAATTAATATTTTTTAATTATTTAATGTTTTTTATGATGCTTCTTTCCATGTCTCTTATGACCCTTTCTTCTCTTTAAACATTTCTTAATTGACTTTAATAATCTCTTTAAACCACCCTTCTTCTTTAAAAATCTCTTCTTAATTCTCTTTAACAACTTCTTTAAACTCTTCTTTCCATGTCTCTTACCATGTTTTCTATATTTTCTTCCCTTTCTTCCTTTACCATGTTTCTTACCGTGTCTCTTATGATGTTTTCTTCCCTTTCTATGATGTTTCTTTCCATGTTTTCTATGTTTTCTACCCAATCTCTTTCCTTTCTTACCATGTTTCTTATGATGACGTTTTCCATGTCTCTTATGTTTTCTTAAACATCTTGCAACTCTTCTCAATTTCTTTGCCCACTTCTTGCCTAATTTCTTCTTTAATAATTTAACTAATTTGCCCTTCTTGAACTTTGCTGCATGTGATTTAACTTTTAATGTTTCACCTTCTGCAGAAACAAAGAATACGCATAATGCCAATCCCAATAATAACAATGCTACTAATGTTGATGTTTTCATTTTGATTTAATTTTTTGTGTCATTATATAAATACATCCATATCACATTCTATAGATGTAGTGAAATGGTTTATATGCAGTTTTAGCATTATAAAAGTATAGAACGCCAATTGGAAGCATATTGGAACACCATTCTTTTAGTTTCACTACTTTATAAATACTATAGCGATGATATTAAATGTCGTAATTAATTGGGTCATTGATTTTGTAATGATCTTATTTGAAAGTTTATAGTTCATTAAAATTTTACAAAATTAAATTGTATAAATTAATTAATATTGTTGTTAAGCACATGGCTTTAGTGTTTAATAAAAGTAATTTCAGGATATTTTTGAATTAATTTCTTTCTATAAATATTTGCAGATGAATAAACTAAACGAACAGATTTCATATTCTCTAATACTTCATCCAAAGCTTCCACTTCCTCGTCACCAATAAAGGAATACGCTTTATCAAATAATAATTCTTCCAATTCAAATACGTTTTTCTTACCAATTAAATTCTTTAAAAATTTTTTAAAATCAATTACTCCTTTTAATATCTTTAATTTCTTTAATTTATATTCTCCACATTTTTCAAGTTTAATGTTCAAGAAATTTGTTCCAAATGATGGTAATGTAGATGGAATGGTGATGGTTTGGTTTTTATCTGATTTATAACTAGTTTCATAATCAAATATAAATTCTTGTAATGAAGGGAACTTTACAAGATTTGTAAAGATTTGATTGGCTAATTTTGTTGTTAAATATTTACAATTTGTTAATTCCAATACCTTTAATCCTTTCCAATAAAGACTTTCTATTTCACTACTAGATGATGCCTTTTTCTTTTTCTTACTATTACTGCTACTACCATTACTATCTTCATGTCCCAATGTAGCAGCTAACTCTTTTGAAAATCTACATCTTTTAATAATTAATTCTTCTAATTCATTTCCTTTTGAAAAACAATCATTAATTACTTTTAATAACTTCTCATCACATCCTTCTAAAATTATTCTTTTAATTTTACTAGATACTTTACAATCATTACAATTATTATTGTCATTATTCTCAGCAGTAGTACATGAAACAGAACTAAACATAAAGACCTCAATTGTTATATTTGGATTTAAAAATAATTGAATAATATTTTTTAATGAAATTCTATCGTGTATTTCAACTCTCTTAATTTGGTAATTAAATAGTTTCTGAAATGTAGAATGTAAAAATAAAGTATCAAAATGTTTAGATTTTAAAGTATTTAAAAAAGGACATTCAAAATCAATTATTTGTTCTACATTTACTAAAAAACTACCGTCATTTAATGGACAAGGTCCTTTTATAGATATAATTTTAATTTCATCTCTTGTAATAATTTTTTCTAAACTTTTTGAATGAATTGTCAATTGTTGAATTGGCATGTAATTTTCAATTGTCAACTTTCTTAAAGAATTACATTTTAATGAAATTGTTGTATAAATTCTTTCAAAAGTAATATGTGTTAATGAATGTGATTCTAAGTTAATTTCTTTTTTAGTTGACGAACCATAAATACGTAAAATCCTTAAATTACTTAATTTTGATAAATTTAACCCTGTTGCAACTTGTGCTGAAATTGATAACTTTTTTAAGTTTTGTAAACTTTCAATCCCTTTCACTTTATCTTTTGTGACCCTTGTTACATATAATTCTTCTAAGGTGTCTTTTAATTTTAATAAATCTGTACCATATATACTATTTACTTTTAAGCTTTTTAAATTTTTAAAAATATCATACTTTTGAAAAAAACAAATTTCAGGAATAATTATTTGTTCGACATATTTAAAATTTTTAATAAAATCGCTATGGTCAGATATATATCCATCATATTTCTTTAATTTTAATGGATCAAATGTTATTGAATTGTTAAATAAATCTGTTACTGGATCAGTAATTAATGTTGTTAAATTAGGAAAATGAAAAGATAATTTTTCATCAAATGATACTCTTAAATCTAAATAAGTAATAGTATCACATAATGTTTTAACTTTTTTATCATCACTATCATCGTCCTTATTTTGTAAACTATCATTCAAAGGTGTTGTAAATAACTCCACCAATAACTTCTCATAAAATGATCTAGGAAAATAATGTTCAAAATATATAGAGACAGAATCTACCTGTCCAGTTTTAACATGTGGTATAATTTTATCATAAAATATATCAGATCTAACTTTATGTTCAAATTCAGCTGAAATTAGGTCATGAGTGAAAATATTACTATTTAAATAAATTTCTTTTAATTTATCTAATCCATACATTCCAGGATACTTTAATGATAATCCTGACTCAAAGCTTATTCTTTCTAAATTTGGACAAATATTCTCGTCAGAAATTAATTCTTTATGTAACATGAAATCTACACATTTAATTTCTTTAACGTTTGGAAAAGACATCTTACTAAAATAGCTTGATAATCTTAATTTTAAAATATATTCTGAACGATTTGCAATCCACTTATTATATAATTGATAATTATTATAATTATTATCCCAATTGGTAATTTTAAAATCACATAACGCTAACGGTTTAGTTTCACATACATTTCTCCATAATTTACAAACTTTTGAAATATTTAAAAAATCTTTAAATTTTAAATAAGAAAAAACATGTGATAAAATATCTTCATTTGTTAATAACTGTACTACATTATCATTTGGAAGTAATAATTCATTTTGTTTTGTATTTTTAATATAATCAATTAAAGTTTCTATTTTTTTAAAACAATTATTTAAAAATAAATTTAAATGTAATGGTTGACTTAATTGTAATAAATTTTCTTCAACTTTTTCTACATCTAAAAATTCGTCAAATAAATTTAAGCCTTCTTTTGACCATTCAATTAATTTTAATTCTAAAGGAGTACATAATGTTAAATCTAACGGTTTTAAAGTTTCTTCTTCTTTTAGTTGATCTTGTACTTCTTTATTAGATTCTTCCATTTCTTCATCATTTTCTTCTTCCTCTTCTTCTTCATCCTTCTTTTTTTTTCTTTTTTTAGTACTTTCTGTTTTTTTATTATTATTTTTCTTCCGTTTATTCTTCTTTTTCTTTATCTCTTCTTCTTCATCCTCTTCCGATAACAAAATGATCTCTTCTTCCTCTTCATCCTCTTCTTCTTGTGCACTAGTTTTCTTTCTTCTTGGCATTTTTAAGCTTAAAATAAAATCTGGTTTTGTCAACTTGTGATGTGGGCAAAATAATGATAATAACAATAAAAGTTATTATCAGTTTAAGTTGAGGTTTTGTAATAACTACAAAATCCCGTTAAAAATAACCTTTTTCTTTTTTTAATTTATCTGCATATAACCATTCACAATTAAATTCTTCTTTCGTGTTTTCTGCATTATGTGAACCTAATTTATGCATCAATAAAAGTGGTCTAATTTCATTCAGTGCCCTTTTCATTTCTTTGTCAAAAGTAAAACATTCAAAATAATAAAGCTTTGGCCAATTCTTTTCTTCTTTTAATATTTCAATAACTGTCTCATTAATTTGTTTTTTTAACAGTAATTTTTCTTCTTCATTTGGTTGTTTTTCTTTAGTCTTTTTCCTCTTGTTTTTAATTATAATTAACTCTAATTGTGGACATGATGAAAGTAATTGATATAACCATTCTTTAGGATTAAATTCTTCGTTAAAACAAATTGAAATATTTCTTAATTTTTTCCATTTACAATCTTTTAAAATAGAGACGTTTAACTGTGTTGAATAATTATGTGCATCTAATATTTCTAAATCTTCACAATTTAAATAATCCTTAATTGGTTTCTTAGAGGATAGTATCAAGTTGGTCATTTCTTTCAATTTACCATTAATTATTAATTTTCTTAAATTTAATTCTTTTAGGTTTGGAACAAATTCACAAAGTGATTGATGAAACTTATTTGAAATACTATTTTCAAATTCTCCTTTTAATTTAATATATTTAAGTTTAGATAATATTCCACCACCAATGTATAAATCTTGTAATATATCACACACATCTGAATCTAAACCACCTCTTTCAATTAACAAATACTCTAAATTGTGAGCATATTTTCCTAAATCAATAAATAATTGGCCTTTGACATTATTACAATTACTTAATGATAAATAAGTGATTGATGGAATATTTTGTAAAAATGTTAAAATTTGATTGTCTGAAAAGAGAAGGGGCGAAACACCGTCATCATAATCAGAAATTATTAATTTCTTTAAACATTTGCAATTTTTATACAAAAAAATTAATAATTCACTGGTTGGAGGATCACCATATTTATATCTAAAATATTTTAAATTAGGCGATAATTTTAAAATGTCAAATATAAATTGAATACCAATTTCATAACCGTTATAACAATTTTTAATAATTAATGATTTTAATTGTTTAAATATTGGTACCTTAACTATTGTATTATTTACCGCCTCATCATCCACTTCTGATTCTTCATCATCGTCCAAAGATAAATATAAATATTCTAAATTTAAACAGTTTGACAATATCTCATAAAGTTTGGGTAAGGAACACACTGAGCGTAATTTTAATTTTCTTAAAGTAAAACCCAGTGGGATAGATGTCATCTCAATTTCTTTTAATATTTTGAATTCAGTATAGTTATAATTATTAAATTTTGAATTCAATTGAAATTCAATCATGTCAACTTTAATGTTTTTATTTCTTTTTAATTTTAAAATATTAATTAAGTTTTCAACGTTTTCTTTGACGTAGAATTTATTTGAAATGTCATTTAATTCTTTCTTATTTTCTTCTTTTAAGAAATTAAAGATATTATCACAAACGTGTGGGTAAATCATAAGTTTATTCATTTCCATTAATGCTCTTATAATACTCCATTCTTTAAATATTGGCCTGTATCTGTGTTTCAAAGTTGACTTGTATTTATTTTTCAACTTTAATGTTTTTATTTCTTTTTCATCTTCCTTTCTCAACAAGGATGAAAACAGAATTGGGTGTTGTTGTTTAATAAAGTATTCAATTTGTTGATATATTTCTTTACAAGTTAATGAAAGAAATAGAATCTCACCAATAGTTTGAAATGACATAATTATTTGAATCTCATCTCCTGTTAAACTAGTTAAATTTAATTCTCTATTACTTTCTATTAATACCTTCTTTACTTTCCTTTGTTGTTCCTCCTCACAAAACAAAACATTTTCACTTCTTTTCATTTTTTTCTTTTGTTTTTTAATAAGAACATTTTACAACGCCATGTTTTTGTTCCAGATTTTAAAGGAATAGCTCAAAAATTATTGTAAATAAAGTATATAAATTGAATGATTTTTTAATTTTTAAAATAATTTACTTCCTAAAAACTTGTGAGTATTTTCTGTCAATTGTTTTTCTAAATCTTCTTTACTTTTAATTTCATTATGACAATCAACAATTACGTCAACAATATAAGGTAATAAACAAGGTTCCATTGCTTCTTTAAAGAATTCCTTTTCTTGTTTCTTCATAATATCAAATGGTGCCATGAAGGGTGCATCTGTTTCAATCATTAACTTATCTAATGGTATCTTTCCAATAATTCTTCTCATATCTTCTCCTCTTTTCTTTTTACCAATAAATCCAGTCAACCCAATATAAAACCCTAAAGAAATATAATTTTCTAATTCCTTTTCATTTCCAGTGAAACAATGTACAACTAAGTTTGGTAATTTATTACCTTCTTCAATAACTTCTTTAACTATTGCAACAAAATCTTCATGAGCATCTCTTTCATGACAAAAAACTGGTAAATTTAATTCGCATGCTAATTTTAATTGTTCTTTAAAACAAATCTTTTGTATATCCTTATTGGAATACATTCTATTATAATCTAATCCACATTCCCCAACCATAACAATATTCTTTTTATTTTCTAATATTGTTTTTCTCATAAAACTAATAGTTTCCGCTCCTTTAAACTCTTTAGCGTCATGTGGATGAATACCAAATGTAGAACGCAAAGCAACCTTCCCTTCAATAGCCTTATCATTATTATTAAATTTATTTACAATTTGATTAGCTAATAAAGAATTACCAATACTTGTACCAGTAACTATAATACCCATTACATTTGCTTGAGCACTTCTCTTTAAAAGGCTTGGTACATTTGTTTTAAATTTATGGTTTGTTAAATTAGCGCCAATATCAATAATTGGATAGGTAGCCTTATTTTCTAAATGAATAGAATGATGATGTTGTTGATGATGTGAATGAGAGTGATGATGATGTTGGGAAGAAAATGTAGTAGTATTGGTTGAAGTATTTGGCTGATGGTGATGAGAAGATGTAGTAGTAGTACTTATATTCTTCTTAACGGCAGTGCTGGTAGTTGTAGTGGTTCCATTGTTATTATTGACAGTAGTAGTGATAGGTTTCTTGTTGTTATTACTGACATTCTTAGTGGTATGGTGAGAAGTGTAATTGTTTTTATTGGTTGTAGTGGTTGTATGATTATTACTAGTGGATGTAGAATTAGATTTTGTTGTTGTTGTTGTTTGCTTTTTGTTAAAGTGTTGAGAATAGAATTGTGGAGTTGTTGAGCTGCTCATTGTTGTTGTTATCAATCGGAAATTGTCAATTTTTTTAAAGAATGAATTTAAAAAATAAATGCTTCTTTTGATTTTTAACATTTTTTTTATTTCACTCGCGAAATGAACCTATATTACAACATCCATTTTGGAATGCAAGAGAAGCCTTGCTAAAATAACAGGCCGACCATTTGTAAACAAGTTTCACAACTGCAAATTTTAACAACAAGCAAAGGCTTATAAAAATATTAATGCAATTGCCTTAATATTGTGGTAGGTAATTTCTTTTGTTTTGTTGAGTAAAAACTTTTAGGAAATGCATTGCAACATTAGTTTAATGGTCAAACTTGTATTATTTACTAAAATATAAAGTTACAATATTTCTTAAAAAGTAACAAGGAATGTGTAGTGCCTTTTTTGAAGACAATCACAAGATTGACAAAAGGATTTTCAGTTTGAAAGTTTTAAACAGAATTTACAAAGAAAGTTTGAAATTCGTTGAATATTTTAAAGGTGATAATATCAAATGAAGTCATTATAACATTTATTGATTTATACTTTTTATAATTTATATTATCTTTATGTCACAATTCATTCCATTTTTAGAATCTTTCAATTTTTCTATAAAAGCAAAATTAAATTGATAACAATGAATTCAATAACAAAAAAATTAAATCAAAATGAGAACATCAACATTAGTTGCATTGTTATTGTTGGGATTATCTTTATGTGTATTCTTTGTTTCAAGTGCCGAAGGAAATGTTTTGAGTGGAACAAAGGTTGACACTTATGCAAAAACAACAAAGAAAGTTGTCAAGAAGAAGGGCAATAAGAAAGTTGGATTAATTAAATTATTAAAAAAGAAATTAGGTAAAAATTGGGGAAAGAAATTGAGAAGATGTTTAAGAAAACAAAGAAAGAACAAAAAGTCAACTAAACAATACAAGAAGAATGTTAGAAAGCCAATTAAGCAATACAAGAAGAAAAAGGTTGCAAAGAAACCAGTTAAACAATATAAAAAGAAGAATAACAACAAGAAGAGAGTTGCAAAGAAATTTGGAAAGAAGAATTTAAAGAAATTATTAAAAAGAATTAAGAAGAGAATTGCAAAGAAAGGTGGATTAAAGAAATTCTTACAATCAATCAAGAAATGTTTAAAGAGAAATAATAACAAGAAACAACAAAAGAAAAAGCCAACAACTTATAAGAAACCAGTCAAGAAAGTTAACACTTACAAAAAACTTTAAATTGTAAATATATTGTTTAATATTTTAGTGTAACGTAATAAATTTATGTAAATAATTTTACAATTTTAATTTTTTCATCTCCCTTAAAACCTCCACATTTCCATCCCAAGGTAAAATTGAAACACCTTGCCAACCAACAATGGAAACAGCAGGTCTAAATATTAATGTATTTTCATTCTCCACTTCTAAAGTTTCCAAATCCATACTATATTCTCGTTTATCTTCTCCATTATTTATGTAAAATGTTAATTTTATATTTTTATAATTTCTAAAATCAAAACAAACACCAACGTAATCATTTACATTATTTACATTTGATTCTGAATAACTACATCCTCTTTTAGATGTGACATAATCGTCAGGTTTAATACCGTATCCAAAACCATTAGACTTTCCAGCCCCAAATCTATAATGTAAGTCTTGTTTTGTTTGATTATTTCTGTTACAATTTAATAAATCATCTACGCCAATTAAAATTGTCCATGCATTACCTGAATTTTTAGGTTCATATCTTGTTAAATGAATAGTCCAATAATAAATATTGCCAACTGTACATTCTTTATTGGCAATAATTGTTTCCCAATTTCCTCTTGGTTTTTTGTGACAAGCCATCACAGTGTGATTTCCATTAAAATAACCAATAATGGAATTCTGTTTACCATTTTCATTTATACATTCGTATTGAATGTTAAAAAAGTCATCCCAATTTGTTTTATTCATTGTTGGATAAAAAGTAGAAGTAAAAGATTTAACAGTGTCTGATTGTAAAAATCCTTTTTTTGAAAAGGTGAATAGATAATGAAATACATAAAATATATTTTTATAATTTGTTTGTAAAATGTTATTATTTTTTAATAAAATAGGAATATTTAATTTACTTAAATAAAATTTCATTTCGTTAATTAATATTGGATCATAATTTGTTCCTTTTTTAAAATAATTCATTAATTTATCTTCCCAAATAATTTGTGATTCATTAATGAATGTATTGTAGTTTTTAGAGAGACAAGAAATGGAGAGAATAGAAGAAAGATCCAAGAAAGACAAAATATGGAACTCTGAGACATCTGAAAGAAGAAAACTTGAATGCATTTTTTTTAAAAAAATATTTTTTTTAAATTTTGTAATGAATTTATATGTGTAATAATATCTGTAGAATATCCTGTATAGGTTAATTTAATTAATTGCGTACAATTTTGTAAAAAAATTCCAGTAATATTATGACATTTGTATACCTCAAGCGAAGTAATATTATTTAAGTTTGTTAAGCTATCATCTTTTAATTTTAATTTATGTAATTGTAAAGTTTTTAATTGTTTAAATTCTTTAAAACATTCTCCTAAAATATTATTACAATATCCAAAATCTAATTCTTCCAACATATTTAAATGTTGTAAATGTTTATCTTCAAATTGACAGTTAAAAAGAGTTAAATATTTTAAATTTTTAAAATTTTGTAGCAATTGTAAATTTTCTTTTTGATTTTGAATATTTAAATTATTTAAATGAAATAAATAACGAGGAAAATTTTCATTCAAAGTAATTGAATTTCTCTTAAATATTTCATTTAAAGAATGTAAATTTTCTTTCATCATTAAATTAAACATTGATTTATTTATTAATGATAAATTAAAATAATCTTTAATTTCATAAATAAATTTTGTAATTTCAATAATTATGTCATAAGAAAATAAAACACCATCATTGAAATCGTCATCTACTTTCCGTTTCTTTAAAACTCGTTCTTCCGACATTTTCAAACCTTTTTTTTTGTGTGAAAAGGCGCCAAAACTTTAAATTATTTACAAATAATTATAAAAATAAAATACCATTCCTTAAACCTTAAACCCGATAAACTTATTTTGTTTTTTATCTTCCTTTTCTTATTATTACAATACTACTGTTTGGAAAACTGGGGGTCTTACAAAAGTTAAAAAGAAGAAAGATTGAAGAAAGTGATTCCTTTTAGAACCTACTGTTTTGTTGAGTAAATAATTTAGGAAAAAGCAGTTGGAATGTATTAAAGTCGTTGAATATTTTAAAGGTGATAATATCAAATGAAGTCATTATAACATTTATTGATTTATACTTTTTATAATTTATATTATCTTTATGTCACAATTCATTCCATTTTTAGAATCTTTCATTATTTCTATAAAAGCAAAATAAAATTGATAACAATGAATTCAATAACAAAAAAAATTAAATCAAAATGAAAACATCAACATTAGTTGCATTGTTATTGTTGGGATTATCTTTATGTGTATTCTTTGTTTCAGGCGCTGAAGGAAATGTTTTGAGTGGAACAAAGGTTGACACTTATGCAAAAACAACAAAGAAAGTTGTCAAGAAGAAGGGAAATAAGAAAGGTGGATTAATTAAATTATTAAAAAAGAAATTAGGCAAGAATTGGGGAAAGAAATTGAGAAGATGTTTAAGAAAACAAAGAAAGAATAAGAAGTCAACTAAGAAAAACACAAAGAAATCAACAAAACAATATAAGAAAAAGGTTGCAAAGAAGTCAGTTAAACAATATAAAAAGAAGAATAACAACAAGAAGAGAGTTGCAAAGAAATTTGGAAAGAAGAATTTAAAGAAATTATTAAAAAGAATTAAGAAGAGAATTGCAAAGAAAGGTGGATTAAAGAAATTCTTAAAATCAATCAAGAAATGTTTAAAGAGAAGAAATAATAATAACAAGAAACAACAAAAGAAAAAGCCAACAACTTACAAGAAACCAGTCAAGAAAGT